>SKCR01023878.1:0-71704 GCA_019454045.1 Zanthoxylum bungeanum | reverse complement strand
CGGAGGTAGCGGAATACTCACATTGATCGGTTTGGTCGATTTGGAGACGATTCAAGCCCAAAAACGCACTGCCTTTGTAAGCCCACTGCAGCAACCCACTGCCTACAAAAACAGAAAATTGAGTGAAAAAACGGAGCTCCTAGCTACGTCGGATGGATCCCGTCTCATGGTCGAACCCCCTACCACCTTCGCAAGACTTGTAAGTGTGCTAGCACTTGAATTTTCATCACCATGAAAACCCACTCTAGCTTCCCTATTACTCACGCCCAAACTGGTTCAAAACAGTGAAGAATGGCCACCATTGCCGTGAGAGGAAGAGAGAATTGAGAGAGATAGAATTGTGTATTAAGTTAAAATGATTTACCAAAATCAATTTATATTTATGCCATAATTTTCATTAAATTAATAATAAAATTATGACACATAACATGCAATGGCTTAGAGTGTCAAACACTCAATTTCCATGCAATGACATTGAGTGCATTGTACACTATCTACATGCAATGCATTAGAATGACATGTGTCATGTGGGCCCCACACATTTCCAAATGAAAGTGGGCCCACGTGCACTCACGCGTTCGGGTTCGATATTTCCGAAATACCGAGCTTACGTCGCGACGTTAATTCAATCGAACTTAAATAAATAACTGCGCCTGGCGAAATTATTATTTACGTCGCTAACGAATTAATTCTAAATTAACTCGTTTGCCCGAATTAAAATCTAATTTTAATTCCGCGTCGAAATCTAATTTCGTTTAATATATCGAATATATTAATTCATCGATTAATTCTGAATTAATCGTTATATCTCTCTAGACGATATTTTATCCCGGATAAAATATCTCCGTAATTAATCCTAGTTTAATTTTCTCTCTCTTCTATATAATAATCCCAGATTATTCAAGAGTGCGAGTTGTGCGTCATCGGTGGATTATCGGGAAGCGACCCATGAGATCTCCGGATAATCTGGCAGTAAATACGGTCGTCGGAGTATCCGAATCACGTACGTACCAAGTACTACGTTCTAAACCGATTTACGAGACAAGGTCGACTCCTAGCAAAGCACCAAGTCTTCCCAAGTTCTCCGGACATATTCATCAAAGAATATTAAGATCTGTATCAAGCGTAGTATACAATTGTATTGTGCATATCGGCCCAGTATCGGATAGTCACGTGTTAGGGCTGGGGCTGGATAAGTGTCTGCCCCGTCCGAAACACATATCGGATGTCTGGTAACTAGTCTCTATAATCGGATATTCATGACCTAGTCATAATATCACGATTGGATGCGCATCACTTAAGAGCACTAATACCGTATCCTGCGTGACATCATCTCCACTATGACTGGAGTGACACTTCCGTCTTGACATCATATCCAATACACTACGACTCTCTGATAAACTCAGAAGAGGTGAACACAGAACCAGTTAAGATCCCCCACCACCAAAACCAAAGTTTACCGATTGTCGTAAGTATTAGCGATGTAAGTCTCAGGTTAAGACTATACACACCTACCTTGATTTCGGCCTCCCATAGACACCTAGTCATAATACCAATGGGATTCCGAAGGGTCTATCCAGAGCGAAGCTGTTTCCCGTACCATCGGTGAAACACGACCTCCTATCGCACTTGCACAAGTATCCAATACTTATATATATGAGAACTATGCCGTTGTGCCCTCACAACGCGCACAAGTGCAATACTAGCCTATTCCTCCGCATTATCGATGTCCAGTCTCGATAATACTACGGCTAGGGATATTTAATGATTAATCCTTCGTGGACTGATACTGTCTCATATCATCTCAATCCAGGAACTAATCATAGGGACCTCTCTTCATTTATATATCTAAGGTGATCTAATCACAAAATGACGAGAGTGCAATTTCCTTGTTACATAGTTAATTTGCTACAACAACACAATGATCTGTGCAAATAGTGACGCTATGGGTCATATTATCCAACAATATCTTCCATTAAGCATTCGGCCATGGTGATAAAATGGTTCCGATTTTGTTTTTCAATCCGATCAAATTACAAATCGTCATTCCTATTGTTTCAAGTCATCCAATGATCTTAAAATCTAAAAATCATCAAGTCCATTGCTTGCATGTGATTCGGCCAAGCCACTTTTGGGTTGAAAAATTAATCCAATTTATTTTCCATGAAATTGATGATGTATAACATTAAGTAAAATACATCTAAGCATATTTAATCAAACAATTTCATCAAATCATGCTTCATCCAATTTTCCCCAAATTTTACCCTAATATATTTTCATGCTCTTTAGGCTCAATGATACCATTGTTAGAAATTCTAATCCATGTCCCAAGATCAAAAGAGCAAACAAATATATACAAATGAATGAACAGTATTGAAGTATGGTGGAATCATACTCACAAAGATTGGAATGCGGACGCGTTGATGAAATAAAAACTTCTCCTTTGTGCAGTGAGGGTTTCGGCCAAGGTGAGTGGGGAAGCTCCAAGATTTCTTTGATACTTCCAAGCTCAAGAATTAGTTTCCCATAACACCTTTGTATGATCCCTTGAAGGTGCTAGCCTTGTGTGAACTTATGCTTCCAAAACAACACACTTTTCTTCTAGTTTTTGCAACAAAAAAACGAAAATGGAGAGCTGTGAAACCTTCACAGTTTCGGTCACTAGAGAGGAAATGGAGAGTGGTTCACGCCACTTTTAGGAGAGAAGATGAAGTGGTGAGTTATGATTTACCAAAAAACCTTTTATATTTATTTCAAAAATAAAATATAATAAATCAAATACCAAAAATGTTATATGATAAGGTCAAAGGTCTATCATTTTAACTTGGAGTGTAATTCACTCAAACTTGGAGTGTAATTCACTCAAACTTGGAGTGTAATTCACTCTTCCAGCAAAACCCATCATCATAAATTAAAACAATGACAATTGATGTGATGGTTGATGTGACATGTGGACCCCACTCGATTCTAAATGCGAGTGGGCCCGCAAACACTCCCGGGCTCGGGTTCGATAATTCCGAATTAGCGAACTTCCATCGCGACGTTATTAAATCAAATTTAATTATATAATTGTGCCTAGCAAAATTATTATTCATGTCGCTAACGAATTAATTCCAATTAATCGTTTGCCTGAATTAAAATCTAATTTTAATTCCTCGTCGAAATCGAATTTCATTTAATATATCGAATATATTATTTTAACGATTAATTCCAAATTAATCTTTCTCTCTCTTCAAATAGTACTTTATCCAAGATAAAGTCTCTCCGCAATTAATCCCAGATTAATTAAGTTCGAATCATACGTCATCGGTGAATCTTCGGGAAGCGACCCAAGAGATCCTGTATATGTTGGCAGTAAATACGGTCGTCGGACTATCCGAACACGTAGTACCAAGTACTACGTTTTTACCGATTTACAAGACAAGGTTAGCCTCTAGCAAAACGCCATGCTTACCATATTCTCCAGAAATATTCTTACTGGAATATAAGATCTATAACAGGCGTAGTATACCGCAGTATTGTGTTTAACGATCCAGTATCGGATGATCACATGTAAGGCCTGGGGCTGGAGATGTGTCTGCCCCGTACGAAACATATATCGGACATCAAGCAACTAGTCTCTTTGAATCGGATAATCCTGACCTTGTCATATTATCCCGATGGTTGCAACCATTATAGAGTACTAGTTCTGTATCCTGCGCGATCATCATCTCCATATGTCTGAAGTGATACTTCCGTCTTGACATCACACCCAATACACTACGATTCTCGATAAACCTAGAAGAGGTGTACACAGAACCTGTTAAAGTCTTGGACGACCAAAACTAAAGTCTACCGATTGTCGTAAGTACTAGCGATGCAAGTCTCAGGTTAAGACCATATGCCACCTACCCTGAAGCGGACTCCATAGACACGTAGACATACTACCAATGGGATTCCGCGGGTCTATCCAGAGCGAAGCTGTTTTCCGTACCATCGGTAAAACACAACCTCCTACCGCACTTGTATAAGTATCCTATACTTAAATATATGAGAACTATGCCGTTGTGCCCTCAGAACATGCATAAGTGCAGTACTAGTCTATTCCGCATTATCGGTGTCCATCTCGATAATACTACGACTGGGGATATTTAATGATTAAACCTTTATGGATTGATACTGTCTCATATCATCTCAATCCGGAACTAATCATAGGGACTTTTACCATTTATATATCAAAGTAAATAAATTACAAAACGGTAAAAGGCAATTTGATTACTACATAGTTAATTATGTACAATAATACAATATCATTTACAAAATAGTGACGCTATGGGTCATAACTGTCTAACAGTATCTGACAGTCGTGACAGTGCTTTACCATCATTGCGCAGTCTGTCTCCATAGTCGACCAATAAAACCCCTATCTCACTATCTTGCGGGACAAGTTAAACCCATTCATGTGCGGACCACATACCCCGGCATGTACCTCTTCCATCACTTTCTGAGCTTATTATTTTCTCAAACATTTCAATTGAATGCCGTTTGCTTGCCTTTTGTACAGTTCTCCTTTCAAGATCACATACTGAGAGGCTAATTTCTGAATGGCCAATCTGTCTTTTCTGCCTGCCCCTTTTGGGAATTCCCCGTGCTCTAGATACCTCTGAATGTCATGGTACCAAGGCTTACAGTCGTCAATTTCCACTTCCAGAACTTTCTCTGTCTCATAAATCGGCCTGTTTGCTGTAGTCAATACCAATGGTCTCTTACTAACTTCTCTGGATTTTCCCAAGTAGCTGCAAGTATGGCCAGTGCATCTGTCATCTGATTCTCTTCTTGCGGCAAATGCTGAAACTTACACTCGGGGATAACCTGCTCCAACTTTCTGAGGTGAAAAAGGTAAGGTTTCAACCGTTCTTCTTTCAATTCCCATTCTCCTCGCATCTGTTGGACTACCAACATCGAATCCATGTAAACCTCAACACTTTCGGCTTTCAAGGCTATCAATGCAGTCAACCCAAAAGCACAGGCTTCATATTTGGCCATGTTGTTTGTTACCCTGAATGTTAACCTCTTGGCCATGGGCAAAGTTTCTCCCTCGGGGGTCACTATCACAATTCCAATTCCGGCTCATTTGTAATTAACTGCTCCGTCGAAATACATTTTTCATCCCTGAACTGCTATAGCACTGATTTCTTCATATGGGAACTCAAACTTATATTGATCCCCCTCAACAGGTTGCATTGCCAGAAACTCTGCTACTGCTCGCCATTTGATCACTTTGGAGGTAAGATATTCAATGTCAAACTCTGTCAACAATACCAACCATCTGCCCAACTTTCCCTCTAGCGAAGGCACCGAATGAAGATATTTCAGAGGATTCTCCTTTGCCACTACCTGGATCTTGTATGACTGGAAGTAATGTCGCAACTTTCTGGAAGCCCATACCACTGCAAGACAGATCTTCTCAACCTCCTGATATCGAGCCTCATACGGGAGCATCTTCTTACTCAGATAATAGACTGCATGTTCTACCCCTGTCTCATCTGCATGTACCATCATTGCCACCAGTGCTTCTGATTCTATGGCCAAATACAATATTAAAGGTCTGCCCAGCCTCGGAGGTTTCAATACAGGATGCTTTACCAAGTACTCTCTGATCTTGTCGAAGGCTGTCTGACACCGTTCATTCCATCTCACTGGCTGATCTTTTCTCAACAGTTTGAAGATAGGCTCACATACTGATGTCAACTTGGCGATGAACCGACTGATGTACTGAATCTTTCCCAAGAATGCTCTGACTTCTTTTTCTGTCTTCGGTGCAGGCATTTCTGTGATTGCCTTGATCTTCTCGTAGTCTACCTCTATTCCGCCCATTCCTACTGTGTGACCAAGCAATTTCCCTGATGTCACCCCAAACACACATTTCTTGGGATTTAGCCGCAGGTTATATCTGTCAACTCTCTGAGGGAACCTTTCCAGTGTTTCAATATGCCCAACTCTGTCTCTGATTTCACCATCATGTCATCCACATACACCTCAATCTCTTTGTGCATTAAGTCGTTGAAAAGTGTGGTGGCCATCCGCTGATAGGTAGCCCCCGCATTCTTAAGCCCAAACGGTATAACCTTGTAATAATAAATACCCCACTCGGTAACAAATGCAGTCTTGTGTTTATCTTCTTCGGCCATATGAACCTGATTGTAACCTGAAAACCCGTCTGCAAATGAATACATAGCAGATAAAGCCGCGCTATCAACCAGAACATCTATATGTGGCAAAGGAAAATCATCTTTCGGGCAAGCTTTATTGAGATCTCTGTAGTCTACACACATTCTGACCTTCCCATCTTTCTTCGGCACCGGCACTATATTAGCCAACCACTCGGGATATTTTACTAATTCAAGAACCCCACATTTATCTGTTTCTTAACTTCCTCTCTGACTTTCTCAGCCCATTCTGGTCTCATCCGTCTGAGTTTCTGTTTTACTGGCCTCATATTTGGATAAGTTGGTATCGTGTGTTGGGCAGTGTTTCTGTCTACCCCAGGCATGTCCTCATAGGACCAAGCAAACACTTTGGCATATCTGACCAACACTTCTTCTAGTTTCTCCCTCTCTTTAGAGGTAAATTCACTTGCAATCAGAATTTCTTTAGGGTCCTCAAGTGTACCCAAGTTAAATGCAGTAGTTCTGGCTGAACTGATGTCAAATATGCTTGATTCGTGCAGAGTAAATGGAAATGACTCAGGCAAGTAAGCAAAAGAAATGTCTTTATTATTGGATAATGCGGAAGTACATTCAAACAAATCAGGAAGGTAATGTCTTCATTATATATAGACATTTCTTCTTCTGCAATCAGATCTTCCTCAGGCTTTTCATCCTCTCCCAGAGTCAGGCTCTCCAACTTCATCAATTCTTCTTCCCAATTCTCTGCTTCCACAGTCTCTTTAACTAGCGGTTTCTCACCCAACAAATCCTGGAAGATCTCAAATCCAGGTACCACAATCCCATTAACTTCCACAGGTTCAGGCTCCCCTTGATATCCTGAAGCTTTCACAAAACATTCCATCAGTTTCAGGCCCTTTTTCTTGACCTTTGGCTTTTCTTCATCAGACTTATACCCCAAACCGTTCCGAGTGGTCTGCCCTCTGAAATCTGGCAACTTTGAACCTTCACCCGGTTCAAACTTCATTTTTCTAATGATCCTAGCCACCCTAGGATCCACCATTCCTCAAAAGTAGCTGACACCTGAAACCTCGTGAAAGGTTCTATCTCCAAGGCAGCCACGGCATTATCTACCTCAGCCCGGATAGTAACAACTTCTCCCTCATACGGGAACTTGATCATCTGATGAAAAGTGGAAGGCACGCCCCCAAGTTTGTGAAACCAAGGCCTTCCCAACAATAAGGCAAAAGTGGCTGGGATGTCCAGCACTGTGAACTCAACCTCATCTTCAATCGGTCCTACCTTGACCATAGCCACAAAGGTACCCTCAACTCCCTTTTTACTGTCATCATAAGCTTTAATAGTCATACTGGAGGGGTCCAAGTCTGTTGCTTTCATACCCAATTTTGCCAAAATTTTCAGCGGGCACACATTGATGGACGAACCGTCATCCACCATCACACATGAAGTTTTCTTGCCCCTCACTTCGGCCCTGATAAATAGAGGCCTATTATGATTCCTCCCTTTCGGCGGGAGTTCATCATCAGAAAAAGATATCTGCAAAGCTTCTTTCTGAACTGACCCAACAAACATTGCAGGGTTGGCGTCTTCTGGTACCACAATTTTGCTCAAGGCCTCAACCATGGCCTGCCTATGCTCTCAGGATGCACACAACAGTTCCCAAATACTCACTTGTGCTCTAGTCTTCCTCAATTGCTTCAGCACTATATTCCCCTCAGTATTTTCTACAGTCTCAACCACTTCTCTACCATCTGTCAAAACTTCCTTACCCTTTTCTGCCATATCATTGTAAAAGCGACCGCTACGCGTCATTCCCCTTACTTCTTCCTCATCACTGCTAGAGAAATCAAGCCAAAAGATTTTCCCCTGCTCTGCCTCATCTTCACTAGTACTATCCCAGATTCCAAGGCAAAAGGCTTGAGGGTGGAAGGATTTTAGGACAAGGTCTTCTGGGAGGCCAGAATTGATCATGTAGATTGGTGGGGGTACTGCTCGGTAATTGGGTAAGGGGTTTCTGTTTGTGTCTGGCTGTTCGGTTTCGGGGTCAGGTATCTTTTTGGAGTCAATGAGGTCTTGGATCTCGTGGCGTAGTCGGACACAGTTGTCAGTGTCATGGCCCTTCTACTGATGGAAATAACAGTAAAGGTTAAGATTGAAATGTGGTGGTGGTGGGTTTGGGATAGGTTTGGCTTCTAAATGCTTTAAAAGCCCTTGTCTCTTCAGTTTCTCTAGTATTTTTGACAGGGGTCTTCCCAAGTTGGAAAACTGTCGGTTCCAGATAGCGGCAATCTCAGCAGAAACGGGCTTTGTTCCTGATGTTCCCCTAATGAGCCTCATGTTCAGACCATAGAATTTTCTATTCTCGGCCTCTTCTTCCTCAATGTCCATGACAGTTTCCCTCAACTGCCGAAAATCAGTAATCATTGATGTCATCCTCCTCAACTTGCTGTAAATGGAGGGCTTGGTGCCCTTGATAATCATCTTGATCTGATCCTTCTCCGAAGGCCTAGTCTGCATCTTCAGTATCTGGCTTCTCCAGCGATCTACATACTCCTTGAAGCTCTCATCCGGCTTCTGCTTGATATTTTCCAAGTCACGGAGTGACAAATCAATCTCCAGGTCCGTGACATATTGCTTTAAGAAAGCATCAGCTAACTCCCTCCAGTCTTCCTTCACTTTCTTCTACAAACTGTGGTACCACACCACGGGAGCTCCCTCGAGCGACATTCCAAACATTTTCTGCACTTGGCGCTGAGACAGGCCAACTGAACTCATGACTGATACAAACTGTCGGAGATGCACCCTTGGATCCCCATTCCCGTTAAACTTAGCCATATCAGGCATCTTGAACTGTGCCGGCAACTGTTCCTCGAAAGTCAGTGTGTCATAATCCAGCAGATCCTCATTCTTACTCCTCATCTTACGGGTAACCGACTCAACCTGATCCCGGAGTTTCTGTAACTCTGCCTGAGACCCAGATACTCTGTCTGCTGCATATCTGCCATATCATCATCAAAAGCGGGGGTATCATCCCCCAATCTGTTCGGAGATTCCTCTTGCCTCACATCCCAAGAATTAACCCCGGTACGAGACCCAGCTATACCAGGCATAGCAGTAGTCAAATCCTGCAACTGTTCAGTGATCTTGGCGAGACCGTTCTCTAAATGATCCATACGGGACACCTCATTATTGGATTCACTCATACTTGTTCTTTTAGTGAGTCTTGTCCCTTCTCTAACCCAAACGGTATTTATAATGTCTTTTTGAGACATAGATAGTGTTAACATGATATATGTATGAGGTGCATGAGATACATGTAACATATATAACATACTAAATCAATTATAACTCTCAAGCAAATCGGCCCGTTATCATTTTAGAATCTTTCGGGCTAATTGTCATAGGAGTGAACTCATCCCAGTTTAAATAACCCAATGAGTTCACATCTCATGACAAAGTGCCCGACTAAATCCAAAAGGTAACGTTCCGAACACAATCACAAAGTGGCCCATCAATCACTTAGAAGCCTTTGGCCCAATAGTTATGAGATACGTTCTTGTCCCAGTTTAAATGGCCCAACAAGCCCATATCCCATGACAAATGGTCCAAATGGATCCAAACGACGATGTTCCCAAACACAAGCATAGAAGAAAGATGATGCAAACATGACATAATAATTTTTACAAAGTGGCCCTGATGAGTGGTATTTCTATCACTATTTCCCACTCATTTAAACTAATATTTTGTACAGTTTCTTGAGTTTTATGAATGTTTTGATGTATTTTGTGTTATTTTGCAGATAAATAAAGTTTCAGGACATTCTGGAGCTGTTTTGGGGAAAAATAGACAAAATTGGACAAAAAGGGCAAAATCGTCATTTCAGCGTCGCGCCGCCCAGACCTTCAGCGTCGCGACGCCCAGCATACACCGAATCTGCTAACATGCGCCGGGTCCACAAAATCAGAATCTGAGAAAAGTTGACTTTGCTAACGTGCGCCGTGCCACGTGTCACCATCAAACGGAGATGCTAAAATGCGCCGTGCCACGTGTCGAAATCTTATTGCTTGGACGGCCACCGCCCCACGTGTCATCCTACGTGTCGCCACATCATCGTCCACATCAGCAGCCACGTCAGCAAGTCAACCGAGTCAACATGCCACGTCAGCATCAGCCAATCACAGCGCGACACGTGTCAACCTCTCATTCGTCTGACGGCCGCCGCCCCACGTCGCCACGTCGCCTTCCACATCATCAAAGTGACGCAAGCAATGACGTCATGAACAGTTGACACGTCATCGTGACGCAAGCAATGACGTCATGAACAGTGCCACGTCATCGGATAAGATTCTGAGCCGACCAACCAGCGCGTGACACGTGTCCTACTGTACCCACGTCGCGACGCTAGTGCAATTTGGGCGGCGCGACGCTGGAGGCTTATCCGAGCCTATAAATAGAACTCGAAATTTCATATTTCAGTACACCTTTCTCTCTCTTTTGTTAGTTCTAAATTGAGAGCTTCTCTCTCTAGGATATTTTAGTTTAAGTTTTTGTAAATATTTTTAATTACTTTTTAATAGTAATAGTAATTTTACTTTCTTACTTCTTACAATTTTTACTATTTACTATGTGTAGGTAACTTTTCACCGCTAAGGTAAAAAGGTAATTCTTTTACTATTGCTATTTAGATTATTCTCCCTAAAATATAATATATAACTATTTATAACCGGACTTAATAAGGATACCGCCAGATTGGTCGGTTGGTTATTAAATAATTATTCCGCCTTTATGGCTGGTTTATTTTTGTTCCGCCTTTATGGCTGGTATATTTCTGTTCCGCCTTTATGGCTGGTTAATAACAAATATTACCGCCTTTATTGATGGTTGATAAATAATCACAAGTATATATTATATTTTATGGGAGATTTCTAATTAGTATTTAGTAGAAGTTAATTCCTTTTTCCTTAGCATTTTATTTATTTTTCTGCATTTACTTTTTAGTAATTTTTATCTTTGTTTCACTAGTCCTAACTAGTGTTTGTAACTAAGTTAGTATTCTAGGTTGTGATGATTTCTAATTCACCGTATTAAAAAAGGGTTAGATTATAGTTGGGGTAATTAAAAGAGTTATTTGTTGAGTCATAATCTTAATGCTTTTTATTAACTGATCATTAATAAAATTGATTAGGTAAACTTAAAATGAACTAGACATAGGGATTTTAAGTTTAAGACCTTAGTCTCAACAACCCACGATCTTCCTTAAGGATAGATAACCCTTTAATAGATTTCCTTACAGGATAGGAATATACCTGTCGGGCGGGGGTAGTCATAATTGGAACTCAATCTTAATGAATCTAGGTAATTTAATTGACATAGACATATGGTTCAATTGGATTATACTAGGTATTTGTAAATGATCATTCGGAAGAGGCTTTTACATAATTTTGTGTTCCAGATTAATAATTCAATAATTTACCTAACTATGGTTTAACTACTTCATCTTTTAAATGATATTAGAATGATTCACAACCCTAGATTTTTGTGTCTTTTGTATTTTCCTTAGTATTTTCTTTTATCTTTTTATTTATTTTATTTAGCAATGCCACTTACAATCAATCAATCAAGCAATCAATTCCCTTCTCCCTATAATTAGATATCTGTAAATAAATAGTATCAAAAATTAATAACAACAGTAGGAATTAAGTCCTCGTGGGATCGATATTTTTATACTACTTGAACGATACGTGCGCTTGCGTTATACGTGTGTGTTTACGCCGGTCAAGTTTTTGGCGCCGTTGCCGGGGACTTATTTTTCTTGAGTTGTTAATTTTGAAACTATCAAATTTACTTATATCTAATTTTTTTATTTTATTTTATAATTTTTATTTCTTTTGTTTTCAGGTGATTAAAAATGAAACACTACTGGGAGATTGAAAGATTACAAGCGTTACAAGAAGATACACCTCAAATCTGGGAGCAACAGTCCAGTTTTCTGAGGCCTGTTGTTCAGCCCAACGAATATCACTGGATGCCAGAATCAAGCAATACCACATTTGCTCAACAGAACGAAATGGGGAGATGTGTAATTTGTGATGGTAACCACCCGAGCGATCAATGTATTTACTTTCAGAGTGGCAAAATTTTTGGAAACAACCAAGGTACGAAGAATCATCACATTTTTCATCTTATCCACCATCTTCCTTTGATTCTTATCAAGAACCAGAACCATCCGAGGAAGATCAATTGATTCACATGTTCAAAGAACAAGAAGCTCGATTTGATGCACAAATTCAGAGTAACGCAGGATCCATACAGAGAATGACAGATCAGATCAGACAATTAATGAAAACCAGAGCTATATACCTCAAGAATCATTTTCAGATGAAGCCTCAGAGTACCAAACATTTCACGATGACACTTTGCAAAAGAGGAGGCTGAGGAGAATCAAGAACCATAGGTATCAGTTCAGGAACCCGAACCGACAAAGTCTCGATTTGATTTCTATTATTCAGATTCTGACGAGGATGAAACTGAGCTGTTTGTACCAAATACATCAAAAATTGAGGATGGAATTCTGTATCCTCAAAATGAAGATCTTGGAGATTCCATAGCACAAATGTTTGATGAAGATCTACCTGAGCCAATCATTTCAACCAGATCAGAGGATGAAGACCTAAAAACTGACATTTCTTTTCAGGTTGAAAATTTTGAAACATGTATTTCACAGATGACAGATGAAGAGCTGAATGCAAAAATTTTCAAATACATCTGTGAAGAAAAGGTGGAGCAAGAAGCAGAGCAAATAGAAGAGCAAATGTCTGACCTTATTAAAGATCCAGAGCATTCAGGAAAAACATCGCTGTTTTGGGGAGTACAAACCAAAGATATCAAACAGAAGCTTGACAGAATGGAACTTCCATTCCAAGTCAAGCACCATACGAGACCTCCTGACTTTCTTTCTTTCTTTTCAGGAACCAATGGAGCAACAAAGATCAAAAAGGTGGCACGAGCACTGAATGAGAAAAAAATTCTTTTTGCCACTTTACCGTTGGAAGAGACCCTTCAAAAGCAACGCTCATGGAATTGTCTTTGAAGGACATCCAAAAGGACGCTGAAACCTCCTTGACAGATGGATTTCAGTCACGTCTGGCTGAAGACGAAAAATTTAGCGCTAGCAGGGAGGCAACCCATGCAATTTGTTGTAATTTCTGTTTTCATATTTTGTAATTTCTGATTTCAGTCACGTCTGGCTGAAGACGAAAAATTTAGCGCTAGCAGGGAGGCAACCCATGCAATTTGTTGTAATTTCTGTTTTCATATTTTGTGTATTTAGTGTGAACTTTTTAATTTTGTGTGTTATTTTTGTAGGGAAAGACACAACCGGAGCATTTTAAGACAGATGGAATTGTGTTTGGCAATTAAAGATGAAAACAATTCATTAACGATGGCTGAGTAATGAATGATTTCTTGAGACGCATCCTAATGAATTTATACTAAACAAGTAGCGTATTGCATACACAATTCCGTTGTCTTAATTATTGCTTTGATTCGCTTTTCTGTTGAAATTATCTTTATTTTCGTAGACAGGATCCAGACTTTTTGACCTTTCACGTCCATTTTTGTTGTTTAGCTAACAAGCGTCATCTGGAAGATACTTGTGCTATTTTATTCACCTTTTCAGGTACTATAAATTCAGCCCGTCATTGCACTTTTGAAGGCATCCTGATTTGAAAAAAAAGAAATACATAAAAAAAAAAATGGAAGCCACTTCAAGAAGACGAGTTGAGAACATCTGTGTGTTTTGCAGTAGTACTGTTGGTACTAAACCACAATACATAGAAGCAGCACAGGAATTGGGTCGAGTCTTAGCAGCAAGGAATATGCACTTAATATATGGCGGAGGTAATCTTGGACTTATGGGGATCGTTTCAAAGGCTGTACAGGAAGGAGGCAGTCACGTTTTGGGAATCGTCCCAAAACCCTTGGTAGAGGCAAATCTTATTGAACCAACAAACGGAGAAGAACTAATTATGCCAGGTATGTCTGAACGACTGGTAGAAATGATTAACCGTTCTGATGCTTTTATTGCTTTGCCAGGTGGCTTGGGTACATTGGAGGAAATTTTTATAGTACTATCTTGGGCGAACCTGAACATACACCAGAAACCAATTGGGCTGTACAACGTTGATGGGTTTTACGATTTTCTTTGTGTGTTTCTTGATGATGCTCGGAGAAATGGGTTCGTGTCAAAGCCTATGAAAGAACTCCTCTTTACTGCCAGAACTGCTCCAGATCTAATAGACCAACTCATAGCCTATGAACCGAAAGTTGATCCTATCATTTCAAAGATAAAATGGTCCGAGGATGATCGTGGTAAGAGGCGTAGGATTAATCTGGATCTTAACCTTTAATTTCCTGTAGAATTTCAACTAATCAGGTACTATCTTCTAAACTCTTCTTCTACTTTTTAAGACATTGGGGACAATGTCTCATTTAGGATTGGGGGTGAGGAATAGTTAATAGTACTTGTTTGTATTGTGTTTTTATTTTTAGTCCAAAATTTTTCGAAAAATACAAAAAAATTAAAAAAATTAATAAAAACAAAGGGCATATTTAAAGCTAGGTGATAGTTTGGTGTCTTCCTTCACTAACTACCTTTTATAAGGAAAAGCTGTGGAGGCACCTAGATAATCATTCACTTGTAGCGTGTTGTGACATACTAGTTTGGAGGACTCGTTGTTTATTCCTGACAACAAGCGATAAGAGCCTAAGGGGCTAGGGTACTTAAGTGAGCCTCGCTCCACCTTCCCTCTGGGGAATCTACAACGGGAAGTCCATTCGACAGTTAGTCACACACCATAAACTGAGCTTTTGATTTAAACTTCTAAAAAATGTAAATTATAATTATATGACTAGTAGAAATGTTTTGTTATGTTGACTAAAAAGATGAAATTGGTAAGAAATAGCTGTGTAAGAATTTCCACTCTTGAGACGTATTTCAAACCTAATTCAAAACAAGTTAATTTTTGTTTATTCACTTTTGAATATTAATCTGTAAATTCTCCATAAAACTGACTAAAATGAATCTTCATATACTTAGTTAGCAGATATTATCAACATACATAGTAACATACGGACATGAGCTGTAATTGAAAAGTTTGTAATATTCCGTGCTCTAGTTTAATTGGAAGAAGCATCTATAATTAGTGATGGAATAATAAAAAAAAAAAATAATAAATAAATAATAATAATAATAATAATAATACATCTGAGATCCGAGTTATTAAGTCTGTAAGGGTATTTTAATACCTAGTGCCCTAAAACCAACTAGTTTGGGAGTCATTGGCCCAAAGCTCGTTACATGGATCAAAAATGATGAAAAATTTATATATATGTATATATATCTGAAGTCTGAGTAATTATGTCCTTATGGGTGTCTTAACACCTGATGCCCTAAAGCCAACTGATTTGGGAGTCACCGACCCAAAGCTCGCTACATAGACGGAAGGTATTGTATATAAATAAAAAATAGTCAAAATAGAGAAAAATCAAAGAAAAAATCAGAAAAATCAGAAAAATTATTCCATTGCTACAAAAAGGTGTGAAATCTGATAGAACTTTAGGACAAAAATATTACTCTCTTATCAACTGCACTTATAACTGTAGTGGGCAAAAATGAGTTGTTTAATATTTTGTTGGCTGTGTATATGAAGAATGATAAAAATAATCGGAGAATTTACTTATTCAGTAATTTAGAATGAAACAAACATCTAGTAACTTGGATTAGAAATTTCACCTGATTAGTCACTAACATCTTTATTCTCTTTTCGCTTGTCTTTTTGCTTTGTGTGCATTAGTTTTAATACCTTTTTACTTTGAAAAATGTTTGTGGGTATCATTGCTGTAAACCCTCACGAGACTACAACTCGTCCACTAGGGACACCTAGGGGTTTAAAGGCTTGTTGCATACGCTAAATGCAACCGTGATCCCTACGAAAATGGCTTAGTGAAATTTTATTATGTTATTTTATTCTGTATTTTGCTCGAGGACTAGCAAAATGTTAGGTTTGGGGGTGATGAGTGGTATTTCTATCACTATTTCCCACTCATTTAACAAATATTTTGTATAGTTTCTTGAGTTTTATGAACGTTTTGATGTATTTTGTGTTATTTTGCAGATAAATAAAGTTTCAGGACATTCTGGAGCTGTTTGGAAAAATAGACAAAATTGGACAAAAAGGGCAAAATCGTCATTTCAGCGTCGCGCGCCCAGACCTTCAGCGTCGCGACGCCCAGCATGCGCCGAATCTGCTAACATGCGCCGGGTCCACAAATCAGAATCTGAGAAAAGTTGACTTTGCTAACGTGCGCCGTGCCACGTGTCACCATCAAACGGAGATGCTAAAATGCGCCGTGCCACGTGTCGAAATCTTATTGCTTGGACGGCCACCGCCCCACGTGTCATCCTACATGTCGCCACATCATCGTCCACATCAGCAGCCACGTCAGCAAGTCAACCGAGTCAACATGCCACGTCAGCATCAGCCAATCACAGCGCGACACGTGTCAACCTCTCATTCGTCTGACGGCCGCCGCCCCACGTGTCGCCACGTCGCCTTCCACATCATCAAAGTGACGCAAGCAATGACGTCATGAACAGTTGACACGTCATCGTGACGCAAGCAATGACGTCATGAACAGTGCCACGTCATCGGATAAGATTCTGAGCCGACCAACCAGCGCGTGACACGTGTCCTACTGTACCCAGCGTCGCGACGCTAGTGCAATTTGGGCGGCGCGACGCTGGAGGCTTATCCGAGCCTATAAATAGAACTCGAATTTCATATTTCAGTACACATTTCTCTCTCTTTTGTTAGTTCTAAATTGAGAGCTTCTCTCTCTAGATATTTTAGTTTAAGTTTTTGTAAATATTTTTAATTACTTTTTAATAGTAATAGTAATTTTACTTTCTTACTTCTTACAATTTTTACTATTTACTATGTGTAGGTAACTTTTCACCGCTAAGGTAAAAAGGTAATTCTTTTACTATTGCTATTTAGATTATTCTCCCTAAAATATAATATATAAACTATTTATAACCGGACTTAATAAGGATACCGCCAGATTGGTCGGTTGGTTATTAAATAATTATTCCGCCTTTATGGCTGGTTTATTTTTGTTCCGCCTTTATGGCTGGTATATTTTTGTTCCGCCTTTATGGCTGGTTTAATAACAAATATTACCGCCTTTATGGCTGGTTGATAAAATAATCACAAGTATATATTATATTTTATGGGAGATTTCTAATTAGTATTTAGTAGAAGTTAATTCCTTTTTCCTTAGCATTTTATTTATTTTTCTGCATTTACTTTTTAGTAATTTTTATCTTTGTTTCACTAGTCCTAACTATGTGTTGTAACTAAGTTAGTATTCTAGGTTGTGATGATTTCTAATATCACCGTATTAAAAAAGGGTTAGATTATAGTTGGGGTAATTAAAAGAGTTATTTGTTGAGTCATAATCTTAATGCTTTTTATTAACTGATCATTAATAAAATTGATTAGGTAAACTTAAAATGAACTAGACATAGGGATTTTAAGTTTAAGACCTTAGTCTCAACAACCCACGATCTTCCTTAAGGATAGATAACCCTTTAATAGATTTCCTTACAGGATAGGAATATACCTGTCGGGCGGGGTAGTCATAATTGGAACTCAATCTTAATGAATCTAGGTAATTTAATTGACATAGACATATGGTTCAATTGGATTATACTATGTATTTGTAAATGATCATTCGGAGAGGCTTTTACATAACTTTGTGTTCCAGATTAATAATTCAATAATTTACCTAACTATGGTTTAACTACTTCATCTTTTAAATGATATTAGAATGATTCACAACCCTAGATTTTTGTGTCTTTTGTATTTTCCTTAGTATTTTCTTTTATCTTTTTATTTATTTTATTTAGCAACGCCACTTACAAATCAAATCAATCAAGCAATCAATTCCCTTCTCCCTATAATTAGATATCTGTAAATAAATAGTATCAACAATTAATAACAACAGTAGGAATTAAGTCCTCGTGGGATCGATATTTTTATACTACTTGAACGATACGTGCGCTTACGTTATACGTGTGTGTTTACGCCGGTCAGGCCTCGATATTTCAGAAGCTTTGGGCCTAATAGTCATAAGGTACGAACTTGCCCCAGTTTAAATGGCCCAGCAAGCCCGCATTTCTGACAATAATCCAACTGCATCCAAATGAGGATGGTCCACAAGCATATATTCAAGGAAATAATTGTTACTTTAGCCAACCCGGTCTATGGGTGGGTTAGCAAGAGTATAGACAAAGGCTCTCACCGGCGAAGGATGGTCCACAACTAGGTCTCCCCACTCAAGGGTTCGAGCAACCAAGTGAGCATACCCTTTTTTATACACTAAGGTACGTGCCAATAAGCTATGGTGTGTGACGGACTGTCAAATGGATTTCCCGTTGTAGATTCCCCAGAGGGAAGGTGGAGCGAGGCTCACTTAAATACCCAAGCCTCTTAGGCTCTTATCGCTTGTTGTCAGGAATAAACAACGAGTCCTCCAAATTAGTCCATCACAATAGGCTACAAGTAGATGGCTATCTAGGTGCCTTCACAGCTTTTCCTTCTAGAAAGGTAGTGAATGAAGGAAGACACCAAACCATTACCTAGCCTCAAAATGCCTTTGATTAAACCCTCACTTTATCCACTATAGACACGGTCAATTAAAACATAAATCCAAACATCACAAGACAATATTTCGGGGCCAATTCTCTATCCCCAGTGGAGTCGTCAGACTGTAGACAACAGAATCTGACGACGCTGTTCTTGGTGAAGGAGGGGAGTGTTTTGATTCGGCTAAGGAGGGTTATTTCTTGTGGTGGTCTCGACTTTGAAGGATTTTGGTGTTCTGGATTCGGCTAAGGGTGAGTTTGGTTTGTTTTGGATTCGGCTGTGGTGGTTGTTGGTGCTTTGGATTCGGCTATGGAGGATAGTGGCTCTTGTTGTCTCGGCTATGGAGGAGATGGTTAGGGCTCTTTGTTCTCTTTTTGTGTATTTGTGAAGTGTTTTTCTTTTTTTGTCTTGGGCGTGTATTAGAGAGAGTGGAGAGGTGGTGTGGCTAGGTTAATGCATGTTTATATAGAAGAGAGCTAAGGTTTGCCCTTGTCTCACAAGGAAGAGATCTAGTTTCCAAATTATGAGTCCTAAGGATGGTATACACAAGATTGAGGGGGGACAAAATATTTTAAATTAGGAAGTCAACTATTTTAAATTGGTAGATGTCTTATTAGATTAGGAAGTCAAATATTTGATTGGTTTGAATTGGTTAGGATTGATTTTAATTAGGCATATCTTCTTTTTAATTTTAGTATATGATATATTCAAATTATTTAAATTAGGCATGATTTTAGTTTAGGTTTGGTAAATGTTTTATTTAATTATTTAATTAATTATATTAATATCTTATTTAGTTAATGTTTTAATTAATATTTATTTATTTATTTTGGGATGTGTTTTATTGGCTTTGGGGAGCTAAATGGGCTGGGGTGTGAGCCTAGCAGCAAAACCAGAATTACCGACACCGTTCGAACGCTTCCTCGAACGCGACACGAATGCCCGCATTCTGTTTTCCGTTCGAACGCATACACGAACGCAGCACGAACGAAAATAGTGAACCTTGTTTATTCTGAATTTCCCCTTCCGATATCCGTTTCCCGAGGCTTTCGTGACTCAAAAGGTAGTGCCTCCAAATGAGACTCATCATCGGGTTTCACATGCAAAAATGCAATGCCTACAGTTACATATTATTATTTGGGTGTCTATGAAGGGTAATTCATCAAAATTTCTATTGAGACACCAAATTTTCGTCCAAATTTGCATACGTCTGTAATTATTTGCATGCTATTTTTTTTATTCTAGTTTGTGATTTCTATATTCCAATTATTATTGCTTTAAGTTTTCTTTGAATTGAGTCTATGTATTTGCTCATTCTTACCGGCATTACTCTGTTTGCCCTATATTGGTTTCTTGTTGTTTATGATAGCTTGAAGATTACACATTTTTGTGAGCTTCTTTGGCAAGTCATATTCATATTATATTGAGTGCAAACATAAGTAGAGTGGAGTGGAGTGCTACATATTCGAGTGCAAACACGTGAGGGTGTGAGATTGTGAGGTTATATCATTTTTTTTCATATATATTTGTCATTACTAATCTGTTTGTTTTGAGTTGGATAGAGAATTTGAGACTATTAATAGAAACTTTCAAAATAATTTGGTATTCATCTTTCGCACGAGATGTCGCATCAACACTAGAGCATATAGTATGATCATCTGTATAAAATATCCTACCAATTTAGCTAGTACTACACTAGTTGAAAACTTGGGGTTAACATCGATACCTCCTGATAGACCTTACATGTGGATGAGTGAATTTGGCAAGGTTGAGGTTAGTCATTGAGTTGTGGTAAGTTTACTGTTGGGGAAAAATATATTGATAAAGTGGTTTGTGATGTAGTTCCTATGAGTACTACACATATCTCATTGGGCAAGCCTTGGTATACGTTTAACAATGTGGTTTATGATATGGACAGGAATAGGTATAAAGTCAAGTGTGGGGAAAAAGTCATTACTCTTGTTCCTTTAACACCACAGTAGTGTTGGGCAATTATTACCCATAGCATCACTATTTGTACAGATCATGGTGTTCTTGTACAAATTAACTATGTGACAAAGGAAATTGCACTCTTATCATTTGTGATTAGATCACCTAGATATATAAATGATAGGAGGTCCCTGTGATTTGTTCCTGGATTGAGAATGATATGAGACAGTATCAATCCTCGAAGGATAAATCATTAAATATCCCTAGTCAGAGTATTATCGAGATTGGACATCGATGAATACGTAAAAGACTAGTATTACACTTGTGCGTGTTGTGGGAGCACAACGACATAGTTCTCATATGTTTGGGTATAGGATACTCATGCAAGTGTAATAGAGGTTGTGTTTAACCGATGGTACGGGAAACAGGTTCGCTCTGGATAGACCCCATCGGAATTCCATTGTTAGTATGACTACGTGTCTATGGAAGTCTGAAATCAGGGTAGGTGTATTTGGTCTTAACCTGAGACTTGCACCGCTAATGCATACGACAATCAATATACTTTGGTTGAGGTCGTCCAGGGCTTTAACTGGTTTCTGTGTACGCCAATTCTGGGTATATCGAGAATCGCAGTGTGTTGGGTGTGATGTCAAGATGGAAGTGTCACTCCAGTCATATGGAGTTGATGATCGCGCAGGGATACAGAACTGGTTCTCTAAATAAGGTTGCAACCGTCGGGATAATATGACTTGGTCATGATTATCCGATATTAAAGAGACTAGTTGCTCGTTATCCGATATATGCATCGTGCGGGGCAGACACTGTACCAGCCCCATGCCTTGCATGTGATCATCTGATACTAGACAGAAATACGCAATACTATGGTATACTACGCTTGATATAGATCCTTATTCCTGTAAGGATATTTCCGGAGAATTGGGTAGGCATGGCGCTTTGCTAGAGGCCAACCTTGTCTTGTAAATCGGTAAAACGTAGTACTTGGTACTTACGTGTTCGGATAGTCCGACGACCGATTTGACTGCCAAAATATATGGGGATCTCATGGGTCGCTTCCCAAAGATTCACCGATGACGTATGACTCGCACTTTTAATTAATCTGGGATTAATTAGATGTGAGAGGAATTAATCTGGGATTAATTACGGAGATATTTTTAGCTGGATAAAATATCATTTAAAGAGAGAAACGATTAATTTGGAATTAATCGGTAAATTAATATATTTGATATATTAAACGAAATTAGAATTTCGAAACGGAATTAAAATTAGATTTTAATTCGGTCGAACGAATTAATTTTGAATTAATTCGTTAGCGATGTGAATAGTAAATATGCTTGGCATGATTATTTAATTAAATTAGATTTAATAACGACACAACGGAAAATTCGTTAATTTAGAATTAGCGAACCCAAGCCCTAGATTATTTGCGAGCGCATTCGCATTTCGAATGCGAGTGCGGCAAATCAAATCAAGCGTCAAATCGCTAGTCGCTTCTAGTGTCACATCATCTGTCAATCAGTGATGGATGTCTTTCACTTTGAGTGATTGATGCCAGTCACTATTCATGATTGATGGGTAGTTGATGTGAGTTGATTTGAGTAGATGGAAAGCATTAAATGCTTAGCTTTTGGTGTGAAAAAAATGTTGTATATGTTTTTAGGAAAATCATTTTACCATTTTTTAACTCAACAAACACATCTCTCTCTTCTCTCTTTTCTCTCTACATCTCACGGCATTTCTTCTTCTTGGTGGGCAGTGAACTGCCTAGTGGATTAAAGAAATAGGGAAGCAAGTGCGATGGTTTTGTGGCAAAATCATCGAGAGCTAGCACTCCGAGATCAATACGAAGGTGATAGGGAAGCTCACCCATGAGCCGGGGACTATTCGACGAAGCTTGGAGCTTGACGAAGGAGACCAAAATGGCGTAAAACAGTGAGGTGAACTACTGCAGTGGGCGTGAAACCAGTGGGCAGAAACTTCGTTTTGTTGCCTCCGCATTGCTCAACCGCTCGATGTAAGTATTCCGCGACTTTCTCGATTTGTATTCGCACATATTTCATTGCTTGTATTCGATCCTATAGACCTAGAAACTCCAACAAGTAGGTATATGATGATGTGTTATATTTTCAGAGAAGTACGAGTAGTGAGAGACATGGTAATGTTGATAAGGTACATTATGCAGAGCCATTAAAGAACAATATGGGTAATGACATGGTTGAAGATTTTGTTGTAAAGGAAAGTGTACGACAAAAAGCATGAGTAGTAACCAAGAGTTTTAATGATAGTGAGATCATTAGTGAGGCTAAAATCAGTGAAAAGAGAACGAGAGTGTAAACACAACCTTGGGGAAAACCCATGAGAGAGTGTGATAGAACCTAGTAAGGAAATTAAGGCTAAGGCCATGATTGTTTCCAAATGGAGTGGAGTGAAATTAAAGGGGAGACAAATGAGAGAGTAAAAAAAGGCTTCTATATGAGTGAGAGTGACTTGAGGAAGGCTTACAAGTCTAGCCAGATTATTCTATTATTAGTTTATAAGGATCACGATGTATATGATGCTAACACTGACCTTTTACCTCTAGTTTCTATTTATTCTCTTTTACAGGAATTCAATGATGTGCTGAGAAGAGGAAATTACCACAGGGTAAGTTTGATTATCTTCTAGAAATGTATATTTCAGTGATTGTGGCAAAGCTTTTAACTCCAAATTGGGTGCTTCTTCGTGTTTTCCTTCTTCCAATGTTCACAGTTCTTCCAAATTTTGTATCTCTCCACTGTCTTCCAATACCTGTGTAGGGTCAATTAGAAAATCATTAGTAATATCCGAATATATTTACTCACTTGACTCAATCAGATTAGTAGTATAAAATTTCATGGGATCAGATAAACTCCCTTGAATATTCTCAACCACAATAGGTTCAATTCATTCTATGCTTTCATTTTCATTATCATCATCATATGGCTGTTTGCACATGTTAAAAATATTTAGCTCTAATGTCATGTTGCCAAAATACAGATTCATGATTCGATTCCTACAATTAATTAAAGCCTTAATTGTTGCTAAAAATGGGCGACCAAGTATTACATGGATTGGTTTAAACTGTCTGCCACATGTTGTGTTTCTAAAATAATAAAATCCATTTGAATTTATCGATTTACAATAACATATCTTCCACAATTCCTTTTAGTACCTTAACTGATCCATCGGCAAGTAAAAGAGTAATTGAGGTTGGTTTAATCTCACCGATATTTAGTTGTTTGTAAACCTAAAATGGAAGTAAATTTACACTAGCTCCAAGATCAAGCAAAGCATGTTCAATGTTTTGATTTCCAATAATACAAGAAACAGTTGGACAACTAGGGTCTTTGTATCTTAATGCATTATTGGTTGAAAGAATGGAACTTACATGTTCTGCTAGAAAATTTTTCTTTCTTACCTGATGTTTTCTTTTAACGGTGCATATATCTTTCATAAATTTGGTATAAGATGATATATGTTGGATGGCATCTAACAAAGGAATATTGACCTTTACCTGTTTGAATATTTCATAAATTTCTGGGGAATGGTTCAATTTTTTTTAATACTTGAGGAAATGTAGGTGCATGTGACAAATTATTATTATCAACGACGGGTAATGGTTTATCAACCCATTCATTACCATCTGAATCCATTTTATTCTCAACTTCGTGAGGTTCAAGAATAGGTCTGTGAATACGTTTACCACTACGAAGAGTAATAATAGATTTGACTTGGTCTAAGTATTGATTTCCATAACTACCCTCGTGAGAATTTAAATGACTTTTGGGATTTGACTGTTGTTGTGCATGAAACTTTCCTTTCTCATTAATAGTTAATGCATATGTAATTTTAGCAAAGTTTCTCTTAAATCATTCATCGTTTGTGCATTTTGGTTACTGACAGCTTCCTGTTTTTCCATGAATGCATTCAAGGTATCCTCAATGGTTTTCCGAGGTGGTGGTGTTGGACAATTATGACCCATAACATCACTATTTGTAAAAGACATGGTGTTTTTGTACAAATTAACTATGTGACAAAGGAAATTGCTCTTTTATCATTTTGTAATTGGATTACTTGGATATATAAATTATAAAAGTCCATATGATTAGTACCAGATTAATAAGATATGAGACGGTATTAATCCACGAAAAGTTTAATCATTAAATATCCATAGTCGTAGTATTATCGAGACTGGACATCAATAATGCGGAATAGGCTAGTATTACACTTGTGCGCGTTATGGAAGCTTAACGACATAATTCTCATATATTTAAGTATTGGATACTTATGCAAGTGTGATAGGAGGTTCTGTTAGCCGTTAGCCCGGGAACAGCTTCGCTCTAGATAGACCCCTCAGAATCCCATTGGTAGTATGACTATGTGTCTATGGGAATCCGAATCAAGGTAGGTGTATGTGGTCTTAACCTGAGAATTGCATCGCTAATACTTGCGACAATCAGTATACTTTGGTTTTGGTCGTCCGGAACTTTAAGAATGGTAGTGCATTAGGTGTGATGTTAAGATGAAAGTATCACTTCAGTCATATGGAGATGATGATCATGCAGGGATACAAAACTAGTACTCTTAAATGCTGCAGCTATTAGGATAGTATGACTAGGTCAGGATTATCCGATTACAGAGACTAGTTGCTAGTGATCCGATATATGCTTCATACGGGGCAGACACAATTCCAGCCCCAGGCCAAGCATGTGACATATGATACTGGATCGTATTATACAATACATTGTATACTACTCCTGATACAGATTATATATATTCCATGTTGAATATATTTCTGGAGAATTGGGTAGGCACGGTACTTTGCTAGAAGCCAACCATATCTTGTAAATCGGTAAGGACATGATACCGTGTACGCATGTGTTCGGATAGTCCGATGACCGTATTTAATGCCAACATATCCAGGAATCTCTTGGGTCGCTTCTCAAAGATTCACCGATGACATTTTACTCGAACAGAATTAATCTGTGATTAATTAAGAGAGAGAAAATTAATCTGAGATTCATTACGGCGATAATTAATCTGGGATTAATTATCAAAGGGAAAATTAATCTGGGATTAATTGAGTTAAGAATTAATCTGGGATTAATTCGTTAAGAATTAATATGGGATTAATTCGTGTAGAAGAGAGAACGCGATTAATTTGGAATTAATCGGGAGAATAAATTTAATAGTTAATTGGATTTTTCTATTTAATTTATTTAATTGGGCAAAAATAATATTTCGGATATATTAATTGAAATTGGATTTCAAAACGGAATTATAATTGGAATTTAATTCAAGCAAACGAATTAATTTGGAATTAATTCGTAAGCGACTTTCGTAATAATTTTGCTAGGCATTATTATTTAATTAAATTGGATTTAATTACGTCGTAACGGAAAATTCATTTAATCGGATTAAACGAGCCCGAAGTGTGTTGTCTCACCCAACTTGAATTTTGAATTTAAGTGTGGGACCCACCAACTTACATCACTAGTCATTCAAGTTGATGGAAGTGGTTGGGAGCTTTTATGGTAACTGAGCAACACACCACTTTTTTGCAAGGCAAAATTTCGTAATTATTTTAGAAACAAAAAAAACACAAAAAACTCTCTCTTCTCTCCCTCCATTGCCGTGAGTCCTCTTCTCCCTATGGAAATTTTTGTTGGAAAATTTTCAAGCAAGCAAGCACTTGGGAGTTTCTTGAAGGTGATAGGGAAACTCACCCATGAGTTTGGAACAACAAAGAAAGCTTGGAGCTTCTACATCCGAGGAGAAATTTCGAACTTCTCTACCGAGCAATGTAAGAAATTTCCGCAACTTATCTTGCAATATTCAAACAATAATCACGCTTAGAGATCCCGTGACATGTCTAGGACACTAACAATGGTATCAGAGAGCCATCTTAAGCTTGATTTGATTCTAGGGTTTATATACATTAATTTGGGATTTTATGCTTGGAGCTTGTAAATGCCTAAATTGGTTGTTTGGTTGTGTTTATATGATGATTAATTGGATTTTGGCATCTTTGGATTTGAGATAAATTGATTAGATCAAAAATCCCCAATTCCTTATGCATGGTCGAATATGAACCCTATTGTGTTCATGGTGATTTTTTGAATTTGACAATTGGATATGTTAAATGCATGAAATGAATATTGATTGTTGATTTAATTGGATTGAAATCAAAATGGGTATTATTTCTTGCAATTGCTGTGACATATAGCATGTTGGAATGAGTTGATTTGTTTCAATTTGTGTTGGACATGAATTGGATGATTAAAGCATGATTATTAGTTTAATTGATGTTTTTGAAATATTGGATTAATTAATTAATTGTGGTAATTGCACTTTAATTAGATTAATATGTAATTTGGAATAATATGTTAATTTAATTTAATGTATTTGGGCTTAATGGGCTTGGTTGGGCCAAGTATGGTTTTGGAAAATTGGGTTGGATCCAATTGGGCCTAAAACCATTTCCATAAAGTCCAAATATGACAATTGGGCCTTTAAAAATTTAATTGGGCCTAATTGGTCTAAATTGATTTTTGACATATGGTGATTCCTATTTGGGCCTTGGCTTTTGGGTTGGATCCATAATGGCCAAAGCCCACGCCTAAAGAATTAATTGAAAGCCCATTGAATTTTATTCAATAGTATTGGATACTAATTAGGCCTTTGAGACCCATGTAGATTGGATTTGGAATCCAAGTCTAAAAGGCACTATTAAAAGTGTAATTATTTGATTTGGAATTAAATATGAATTAGTATTTGATACAATTTAAATTGGATTTAAATTGTAGTTCGATATAATTCAAGAATACGTACTTTGAGTATTTATTCTTAAACGAGTTGGACTCGCGCAAATCAAATCGTTGTTTGAACATTGGATGGTCATTAATTCAAAGATTAATTAATTGGATTAGATTGATTTAATAACATGCTTTGTTTGAATACTTGGATGTATTTGTATGAATAATGTATATCGGATGGATATTAGTTGGGTGGGGGCAATTTTGGAAATTGTTGTAATAAATTTAGAATTTATTAAATTGGACATGCGTGTCCAGCCTATTATTTCTATTCTCTTTGTATTTCTCTTCTCACCAATTCCCCTCAATGCAAATGAGGTTTCTTTAATGTATTATGTAATTAGGTAGAAGTATGTAAAGTGCTAGCGGGAGAGAGGAAATGGAGAGATTTTTTCTATGACAAATTGTTATATATCCATCCGCATACCATTATTAATTTTATTTGCGCCTTATTAAGCTTTTAGAATACATGTTTAAGGATGTATGATGAGACCTAATCAAAGATAATAAATTGGTTGCCAATTTTTCGGGAAAAACCCTCACTCAAAGCATTTTTCCTTCCATTGAGTGGTTCTCTCTCAAGATCCAAGATTACCATTGGTTTGTTGGCCAAAGTTAAGATCATTGTCCATCGCAGATGTGTTTGAACCACAAAAGCTTTGTTCTATATCGCATGTCTTGGGCGGTTGTGACTTGTTGGCCAAAGTCCAGGTCACTTCTAGTTCATCGATGTGGATTACGATGCTTTCCCACTGTCAATGGGTCGCGCTTAACCGGTCACGATTTCTGGAATGCTTATCTGAGTCTACAATAGGCTCCATAAGCTAGAATATCAAATTGTGATCTTAGTAGAATACAAACTCTAGGGCCATTCTAGAATGAACTTTTCAAACAAAGAAATCATGACGGATCTCTCATTCGAAGAAATCACTCAAGAACGGCATTTTGCATTCTTTAGCCAAAATAAAAAGTTTAATATCAACATTAACCAAAAAATCTTTAATAGTTCAATTAGTGCGACTTGAGATAGGTATTCTCAAAATCTACAATAGACTACTGAGGATAACATTTCTCATTGTCATACTATAAAGGTCAAGCCTTTATCAAGCTCACTTAACTTTTACTGTGCAAACAATTTCCACATTTTATGAACTATTCATAACGAAAGCCCAATCAAGTTCAAAACTTGATCGCAGTAAGCTATGAACAATTTTAGATCTATGATTCAATGCTAACTTCTGAAATCGATATCAAATATCGCTCACACTATAAATTATAGGATAATTTTCTTCGATAAGAAAAAAACAGAATCATTAAGTATCAAATACTTTGTAAATGATTCTGACATCCTATTGAACTTATACGGAAGTGATCTAAGGGTCTTTTCATCTTATTAATTATGTAGTTCCATTACAGTTTATCATTCTCACATTTGACTTCAATAAGTCAAGTCTTTTCTACAATTGTCAACATCTGATATTACATACCAAGTAATAAAATAATTTTATAACTCGAGATCGTAGAAAAGATATTCTATCAAATAGAATATAATATTCTATTAAATAAAATAAATGATAAACTTTTACTTGGACCTTCAAGGCGTAAGTACTTTCAATTATATAAGAATTATACAAAAGAAAGTTTCAAATCTCAAACTTTTTAAGATTCGAATTTTCTACTATACATATTATATACGTAATAGTAGGAGTGAATGGAACCTTAATTAAAGAGATGAATTAGTGTTATTGGAGTATAACCCCAAGAGTATTGAAAACCAATTCGGTAACACTCAATATCAACGAATCAAATCATATAAGATTCGATAACTCCCACTAACCAATTCCATCAATATGGAAACATGGAAGTTTTATATTGAATAAGAATCACATTCATTAAATAACTTTAGAACTAATTACCATAAATTCATGTGTTTGATCATATTAACATCTCGAACAATTCAAAGACTCACAATGAATTTTAAAAAATATAGTTTTCAACACTACAAATAGAATATCTTTGAACCATTCAAAATATTCTATCCGCGTTTCATCAGAAACATATTGAAAGTTCTTGAACAATTCAAGACATTCAATATATTCTTTATTAGAAACACGTAACTAAGTCCTAACAAATCATTCACAGAGTTACGAAGTAAAGAAAACTATGTAAGGCAATTTCTAATTCGTTAAACTACATACATCCAATGTATTTAATCACATCCTGAATACAATATTCATTAAATGGAAAATGATACATTGTGTGATCTCATATCAGACCATCATTTACCATACGGAATAAGAATCTAATGCTTTTATGATAAAATCTCATAAAACAAAGTTCTAAGTTATTTATTTTACCGAACATTTTTCTTAATGTTTACCTTTTCAATCAAGAACTGCTAGTCGTCTTTAAATATGTAACAACTGTTTATACAGAACAAGTAACTATCCAATAGTTACAAGTTTCTGATAACAAATATCAAAACAATTATTAAACATTATTTTAAAAAACTAGACGGGAGATCTGGTATCCAATACCTACAGTTATCGTATTATGAGAATCTATATTCTCTATACATGACTTAGTAACAAAGTCACAAACCATCTTGATTTACTAGGAAATCGGAACAACAGTTCCCGATGGTTTTAAACTAATCTAACAATATCTAAGTCTATTGTCATTCTAGAACATATTCTAGAAATACGCAACCCGAAATAAAGTCAGAAAACCTATTCAAGTAATAAGCATGCAGTGGATTGGAAGTATAATTCTATAAGCAATATAGAATAAAATTACGCACTGCTTAAGTTATGGATTTTTAACCCAGCAGTGTCTCCCACTACTTTACGTAATACTGTAATCCCCAACGGAGAACGGGAATTCAATAATTAAATCAAATTCCATAGTGAGAGTAGGATCTCATGAATATATTTAGACTTACAGCTTTGGCACGATCTCACCTACGTATATTCGTTAGGTAGACAACTCATTTTCAATCACTCACGAGGGACTCCTGGCTTTGGCACGTTCAGAAGGAGGCGTATCAAGGCTTCACTTATCAATGACAAACTCAAGCTACCGATGTAGTCCTGACAGCTTTGGCAAGTTCAGGATTTCCACTTTCACTTGAATTTTTCAAGTATCAATATACAACCGGCATGGATAAAATCCCATAACCTGCACCCTCACAGCTTTGGCACGATCTCAGATGCAGTTATATAAAGATAGCCATAAACCGTACTGACAAGACGGACCAAAAAACATATATCCAAACAACGTTACTTTACAACTTTATTTCTAAACAAGGATTTTCCTATGGAAGCTATACTCTACATCAAATGCAGAATTTTAATCTAAATCATTTTCTAAATAATTCAATTCTACCTATAGAATACATAACTCAATTAATAATTAAATTTCTGTTATATTTTCTTTAATGTATAATCGAAAAGTCAAGAAACATATCTAGATAACATGCATGTGCGAACATTAAAATTGGATTACATATCAAATATCAAGCATGAACAATGTAATGGATGAAGCATCGGACCTACTCTGATACCATTTTTATTGGGGTTTTGGGCAATGGGCGCAGCGGAAAAAGAAGCAAAGGAAAAAGAACAGATCACTCCACCTCCACATTTTCCTCAATGTCTTCAGAAGAACAAATTGGACAAGCAGTTTTCTCGGTTCCTGGAGATCTTCAAAAAGCTGCATATCAACATTCCATTTGCAGAAGCATTGGAACAAATGCCCACCTATGCCAAATTCATGAAAGATATTCTTTCACGAAAACTGAGATTGGGAGATTATGAGACAGTAGCATTAACAGAAGAATGCAGTGCCATCATTCAGAGGAAACTTCCCCCGAAGTTGAAAGATCCTGGCAGTTTCACTGTTCCTTGCGTCATATGAGAACATAACTTTGGTAAGGCTTTGTGTGATTTAGGTGCGAGTGTTAACTTGATGCATTTCTCTATTTTCAGGAAATTACAGATTGGAGAAACAATGCCAACTTCAGTCTCACTACAACTTGCTGATAGAACGCTCGTATTTCCAAGAGGCGTAGTTGAGGATGTGCTGGTCAAGGTTGACAAATTCATTTTCCCAGCAGATTTTATTGTCTTTGATATGGAAGAAGACGCAGACGTGCCAATCATCCTCGGGAGACCATTCTTGGCTACAGGTCGAACCATTATTGATGTACAAAAAGGAGAACTAACCATGAGGGTACATGACCAAGAAGTAACATTTAATGTTTTCAAGGCAATGAATTTCCCAGATGATGAAAAGAATGAGGAATGTTTCAAACTTGATGTGATACACAGTACCATTCATAACTCTGATGCAATGCAAAGTTCTACTAACAAACTTAAAACATGTCAATTGCCTGTGGAGCCTAAAGATAAAGCATCTTTTGCATTGAAAGAGACAAATCTTGCACTACAAGCAACAGAAGAGAAAAAGTTCCAACAGCTCAACGAATTGGAGGAATTTCACAATCAGCCTTTTGAGGATGCCAAATTGTACAAAGAAAAGGGCAAGAAAAGAAATGATGAGAAGTTAGTGCGCATACAACTGGAACCAGGGCAGAAGGTACTGTTAAACAAATCAAGGGTGAAATTCTTCCCATGGAAGCAAAAATCACGGTGGTCAGGTCCATTTGTGATCACCAAAGTTTTACCAAAAAGAGCCATTGAGATACATGATCCTGACGCTAACAAAACTTTCAAGGTTAAAAACAAGCGTGTCAAACACTACTGGGGAGAATCATTTGAGCGAAAAAAAGAAAGTGTCACACTTTCAGATCCAGCATAACGTTCAGGCAGTCACGTCTAGCTGACGACTTTAAACTTAGCGCTAGCAGGGAGGCAACCCATGCAATATTTGTATATAATGTGATTTGGTGTGATTTATTTTTGTTTGTTTAATTTTTGCAGGTTTAGTCATTTCAAGATGGAAGAAGCTCTCGCAAATATTCACAAGCAATTTCCTTCTCTCCCTCAAACATCTCTGATGAAAGTCTATAAAGTTCGCTTAGAATGGATGAGGTTACTGACAATTCACGGTGTTCCTAATGACATTCGTTGGGTAATTGAAGCACGAGTCCGATTGGCAGGTGAGTCTTCTGACTCTTTTATTTCACATCTGCCTGGTTTAGGAAAGAGCACATATGCTAAAAAGAGAAGAGCCAAAAGAATGTGTGTTTGTTATAAATGTGCTCGCATATTTTGTAATACTCGTTGTCGTTCTTTAGGAATGGTGTCTGATAACCGCGAAGATAAGATTAACTTCATTAGGGATGGCTTGAGTAAGGAGTCTTTGGATGACATATCTAAAACTCTTGAGGCGCATCCCAGCGGATGTGTGTATCATGAAATTCGCATGTTATATGCACAATTCCAAAAGGAAAGACAACTGTTAAGTCTCGGGAATCTGACTCAAAAAGACCATGTTTGCCAATTTATAAGAAAATTGGATGGGAAGCTTGTCCCTGACGCATAGACGTCGACCAAGCCGCTACTTTTCTTGTAAATATTATATCTCTTTGTCTTTTCCTAATAATTTTAATTTGTTTTGTTGTTTTCTTTTATTTTCTCCGACAGGATCCAGACTTTTTTATCAAGATTTGTTTAACTAATAATTGTCATTTGGCAGGTACTAGTGCTATTATTTTACTCACCCTTTTCAGGTATTATAAATTCAACTCATCATTGCACTTTTAAAGACATCCAGAGTAAAACATGGAAGCCACTTCAAGAAGACGAGTTGAAAACATCTGTGTGTTTTGCGGTAGTAGTGTTGGTACTAAACCACAATACATAGAAGCATCACAAGAATTGGGTCGAGTCTTAGTTGCAAGGAATATGCACTTAATATATGGCGGAGTAAATCTTGGACTAATGGGGATCGTTTCAAAGGCCGTACAGGAAGGAGGCAGTCACGTTTTGGGAATCATCCCAAAACCCTTGGCAGAAGCAAATCTTATTGAATCTTCAAATGGAGAGGAACTGATCGTGCCAGGTATGTCTGAACATTTGGTAGAAATGATTAACAGTGCTGATGCTTTTATTGCTTTGCCAGGTGGCTTGGGCACATTGGAGGAAATTTTTATAGTACTATCTTGGGCGAACCTGAACATACACCAGAAACCAATTGGATTGCTCAACGTTGATGGATTTTATGATTTTCTTTGTGTGTTTCTTGATGATGCTCGGAGAAATGGGTTCGTGTCAAAACCTTTAAAAGAACTCCTCTTTACTGCCAGAACTGCTCCGGATCTAATAGACCAACTCATAGCCTATGAACCACGAGTTGACCCTATTCTTTCAAAGATAAATTGGTCTGAGGACGATCGTGGTAAGAGGCGTCGGATTAATCTGGATCTTAACCTTTAAATTCCTGTAAAATTTCAGCTAACCAGGTACGACCTTTTTAACTCTCGTCTATTATTTAAGACATTGGGGACAATGTCTCATTTAGGTTTGGGGGAGGGAATTAGTTGATAAGTACCTGGTTTTTAGTTTGTATGTTATTTTTATTTTTAGTCCAAAATTTTTCGAAAAATACAAAAAAAAATTGAAAAATTTTCAAAAATTACAAAAATATTTTGCGTTTTTGTGTTTTGACTAAAAAGGTGAAATTGGTGAGAGATAGCTTTGTAAGGAATTTCCACTCCTGAGACATATTTCAAACCTATTTCGAAACAAGTTAACTTTTGTTTATTTCCTTTTGAATTATTTAATTTGTAAAATTCTCCATAATACTAACTAAAATGGATCTTCATATGCTCAGTTGGCAGGTATTATCAACATGCATAGTAACATACGGACATGAGCTGTAATTGAAAAGTTTGTAATATTCCGTGCTCTAGTTTAATTAGAGGAAGCATCTATAAATAGCAATGGAATAAAAAAAAAAATTTCTGATGTACAAAAATAGAGAATCTAAGATCCGGCTTATTAAGTCTGTAAGGATGTTTTAACACCTAGTGCCCTAAAACCAACTGGTTTGGGAGTCACTGGCCCAAAGCTCGCTACATGGATCGAAGATGCTACAAAAATATATTTATATCTGAAGTCTGGGTAATTAAGTCCGTAGAGGTGTCTTAACACCTAGTGCCCTAAAGCCAACTGGTTTGGGAGCCACCGACCCAAAGCTCGCTACATAGACGGAAGGTATTGTATATAAATAAAAGTCAAAATTCAGAAAAGCAAAGAAAAAATCAAAAAAATCAGAAAAATTTATTCCATTACTACAAAAAGGTGTGAAATCTGATGGAATTTTAGGATGAAAATATTACTCTCTTATCAACTGCACTTGTGACTGTTGTGGGCAAAAATGAGTTGATTAATATTATGTTGGCTGTGTATATGGAGAATGGTAAAAATAATCAGAGAATTTACTTATTCGGTAATTTAGAAAGAAATAAAACAACTAGTAACTTGAAGTAGAAGTTTCACTTGATTAGTCACTAACTTCTTTGTTCTCTTTTCGCTTGTCTTTTTGCTTTTGTGTGCATTAGTTTTAATACCTTTTTACTTTTGTAAAATGTTTGTGGGTTTCATTGTTGTAAACCCTCACGAGACTACAACTCGTCCACTAGGGACACCTAGGGGTTTAAAGGCTTGTTGCATATGCTAAATGAAACCGTGATCCCTACGAAAGTGGCTTAGTTAATTTATTTATGTTATTTTACTCTATGTTTTGCTCGAGGACTAGCAAAATGTTAGGTTTGGGGGTGTGATAAGTGGTAAATCTATCACTATTTCCCACTCGTTTAACCTAATATTTTGTATAGTTTCTTGAGTTTTGTGAATATTTTGATGTGTTTTGTGTTATTTTGTAGATAAATAAAGTTTCAGGACATTCTGGAGGTGATTTGGGGCAAAACAGTGAAAATTGGACGAAAAGGGCATTTTTGGTAATTTCCCGCGTCGCGACGCCCAGCATGCGCCGAATCTGCTAACATGCGCCGGGTCAACGTGTCAGAATTTGAGAAGTTTGACTTTGCTAACATGCGCCGTTCCACGTGTCACCATCACAGCCGATCTGCCAACATGCGCCTTGACACGTGTCATCATCCTACGGTGCCGACAATTACTATTTCCATGTGTGCCACGTGTCATCCTACGTGTCGCCACGTCATCCGGTCAACGAGTCAACTCTTCCACGCGTCATGCCACGTCATCATCCACGTCAGCAGGTCAACTAAGTCAACATGCCATGTCATCATCAGCCAATCACTCCGTGACACGTGTCGCAATCTTATGGTGCCAACAATTGATCTCAGCCGCCTTGCCACGTCATCGCCACGTCAGCATAATAATTGAGCTCTTAGCCGCCTCGCCACGTGTCGCCTTATCTTCTTATCCGAATCGCCACGTCTCAAGCTGTCATTGTGCCACGCCTCATTGTTCCAGCGTCGCGACGTTGAAGCCCTTGGCGTCGCGATGCCAGAAGCTTATCCGCGCCTATAAATTGAGCTCGAGATTTCAGATTTCTTTGTACCATTCCCTCCCATTTCTTTGTTGTAAATAGGGAGTTCTTCTCTCTCTAAGTTTCTTTTAATTTTTAGTTTTTAGTTTTGTATAATTTTAATTACTTTTTGTAATAATAGTAATTTACTTTCTTTACTTTTTACAGTTTTTACTATTCACCATGAGGAGGTAACTTCCCCAGCTAGGGTGAAAGGTAATTCTTTTACTATTGCTATTTAGATTAATCTCCCTTAAAAATAATATATTCACTATTTAAAACCTGACTAATCAAGGATACCGCTATATTGGTCGGTTGGTAATTTAATTTAATCTGGTTTAAACCTGACTAATCAAGGATACCGCCAGATTGGTCGGTTGGTAATTTTATTTTGGTTCCGCCTTTATGGCTGGTTTATGGACAAATATTACCGCCTTAATGGCTGGTTGAACTTAATTTGACTTAATCAGGATACCGCCAGATTGGTCGGTTGGTAATATTATCACAAGTTTATATATTATTTTATGGGAGATATCTAAATTAGTAGTAGAAAAAGTAATTCCTTTTACCTTAGCATTTTATTTTATTGTAATTTTCTTTTCAGTATTTACTTTACCGCATTTTTACTTTATGTCTTTTATTTTCAAGTTTTTACTAGCCCTAATTATGTGTTGTAACTAAATAAGTTATCTGGGGTTGTGATGACTTTTAATATCACCGTTTTATAAGGGGTTAAATTAAAGTTTGAGTAATATAAAGTTTTATTTATTGAGTCTTAATCTTAATGCTTTTTAATTAACTGGCCATTAATAAAATTGATTAGGTAAACTTAAAATGAACTAGACATAGGGATTTTATGTTTAAAACCTCAGACTCAATAGCCCACGATCTTCCTTGAGGATAGATAACCCTTTAATAGATTTCCTTACAGGATAGGAATATACCTGTCGGGCGGGGGTAGCCTTAATTGGAACTTAACCTTAATGAATCTAGGTAATTTGGTTGACATAGACATATGGTTCAATTGAATTATACTAGGTATTTGTAATTGACCATCGGCAGAGGCTTTTACATAATTGAGTGTTCCAGCTTAATAAATCAATATATTACCCAACTTTAAGATAACCACTTCATCTTTAAAATGATATTAAAAGAAATCACAACCCTAGATAGTTTTTAATATTGAATTTTCTTAAAACCTACTTTCCAACAAATTTATTTACTTGTTTTTAAATTTAGAATCGTCACCATTTCAAATCAATCAAACAACCTGTTAGATACTAGTAATCATTTGACCTCATAAAATTAATAGATTTGATATTAAGTCCTCGTGGGATCGATATTTTTATACTACTTGAACGATACGTGCGGTTGCGTTATACGTGTGTGTTTACACCGGTCAGGATGCCTTGGATTTATTATACTAATTAGATTAGTATAAAAAAAAGAGCCCGATTAATGCAATTTATGGATGTATGTAAAACTACGTTCTGTTACGAGTCCATAGAAAAAAACGAGGACCAAAACGGAGTCCGGATGCTCCGGAACGGAGTAAATGAAGTTCTAGTATTCAGACAGCTTTCGAACGTAACATGAATGAAACTCCACTGCCTGAAAACCTTCGAACGCCCGTCAAATGCCACACAAACGTTTTTAGCCCAGACCTGTGAATATATATATGTTTTAAATTGTTTATTAATATATCATATAGCCTAGGGTGCCTACTCTTGCATTTTCACATGCCATAATATGTAGATATGCATGATATTCTAGTAATAAAATATGATTTTATGTAATTTAAAAGTTAAATAAGAATATGAGATGCATGCAAACGGATTAATAAGATTAATTGGTTTAAAGTTTAAAAATTGCGAATTCAAGTTTTAGAAACAAATGGACCTTATGAGTACATTATTTTCCTTGGTATATAGGATGGAAACCCAGACATAAATTCATTAGCCGGTTCTGAATGGATGGTAATATGGTCTGCACTCGGGATACAATACCACGTACCTTTGAAATAAATAATATGCTTTTATCGATTAAATGGTTTAATGTTATTTGGTCGTTCGTTGAATTCTAAATTTAAAAACCTATAAGGGACTAATAATTTAAGAGTTAAAATGATTAGATCACTATAACAACTTGATTAAATTGTTAATTAAGTTAATTGGTTAGTAGAGACTAATCAGTATTAGTGAATAGAATTTAAGAGTTAAAATTGGTTAGATTCACTAAATCATCAAGTAGTATTAATTAAGGTTATGACTTTAGCCGAGCATAATCTAATATTCATAAAATCTAGCGAGATAGAAACCTTATGTTAGACATTATGTCCCATAGCGTCACTGTTTGTAAATGATATTGTATTATTGTACAAAATTAACTATGTGATAATGAATTGCCTTTTGCCGTTTTGTAATGTTATTTACTTTGATATATAAATGGCGAAAGTCCATATGATTAGTACCGGATTGAGATGATATGAGACAGTATCAATCCATAAAGGTTTAATCATTAAATATCCCTAGTCGTAGTATTATCGAGATCGGACATCGATAATGCGGAATAGACTAGTATTGCGCTTGTGCACGTTGTGAGGGCACAACGGCATAGTTCTCATATATTTAAGTATTGGATACTTATGCAAGTGCGATAGGAGGTTGTGTTTTACCGATGGTACGGAAAACAGCTTCGCTCTGGATAGACCCCGCGGAATCCCATTGGTAGTATGTCTACGTGTCTATGGGAGGCCGCATCAAGGTAGGTGTATATGGTCTTAACCTGAGACTTACATCGCTAGTACTTGCGACAATCGGTAAACTTTGGTTTTGGTGGTGGGGACCTTAACCGGTTCTGTGTACACCTCTTCTGGGTTTATCGAGAATCGTAGTGTACTGGATGTAATGTCAAGATGGAAGTATCGCTTCAGACATATGGAGGCGATGATCACGCAGGACACAGAACTGGTACTCTATAAAAGGTTGCAACCGTCGGGACAATATGACCAGGTCAGGATTGTCCGATTTAAAGAGACTAGTTGCTTGATGTCCGATATATGTTTCGTACGGGGCAGACACATCTCCAGCCCCAGGCCTAGCATGTGATCATCCGATACTGGATCGATGTACGCAATACTACGGTATACTACGCTTGATACAGATCTTATATTCCTATAAGAATATTTCTGGAGAATTGGGTAGGCATGGCGCTTTGCTAGAAGCCAACCTTGTCTTGTGAATCGGTATAGACGTAGTACGAGGTACGTACGTGTTCGGATTATCCGACGACCGGATTTACTGCCAAAATATCCGGAGATCTCTTGGGTCGCTTCCTGAAGATTCACCTATGATATTTGATTCGGACTTAATTAATCTTGGATTAATTACGGAGAAACTTTATCTCGGATAAAGTGCCTAGTTTAGAGAGAGAACGATTAATTTGGAATTAATCGACAAAATTATTATATTCGATATAATAATCGAAATTCGATTTCGACGCGAAATTAAAATTAGATTTTAATTCGGGCAAACGAGTTAGTTTAAAATTAATTCGTTAGCGACGTAAATAATAATTTCGCCAGGCGCAATTATTTATTTAAATTCGGTTTAATTAACGTCGCGACGTAAGCTCGGTATTTCGGAAATATCGAACCCGAACGCGTGAGTGGACGTGGGCCCACTTTCATTGGGAAACGTGTGGGGCCCACATGACACATGTCATTACATTGCATGGTGTTAGTGTACAAAACACTCTATGGCATTGCATGGTGATAGTGTATAAAACACTCTATGGCATTGCATGGTGATAGTGTACAATTCACTCAATTGGTTTGCATGGAGTTTGAGTGTTGGACACTCTAAGCCATTGCATGGTTTGTGTCATAGATTTATTATTAATTTAATAAATTATGGCATAAATATAAATTGATTTTTGGTAAAACAAAATAAATCAATCACACAATTCTCTCTTCTCTCTCAAATTGCCGAAACTTCACCATTGAAGGGCAAAGGAAGATTTGATCTTCCATTCTCCATTTTTGCTAGCACAAGCAAGGGATCAAAGGAGGTGATAGGGAAACCATCAAAGAGCTTGGAATACAAAAGCTTGGAGCTTCAAGTCTTCTTCTTCCCTTGGCCGAAACCAACCAACCAACTTGGAGCTTGGAGATTCAAAGGTTTTGTTCATCTTCTTCATCACATAACTTTGTAAGTATGATTCCGCCATGCTTCAAGTCTTTTATATATATTCATTTTAGTATTTCATATGCTTAATCTTTGTTTGGGACCTATATAATAGAAACCAACAATGGTATCATTGAGCTAGGTTTAAGCATGAAATACTTTAGGTTAAAATTTGGGTAAAATTGATTGAAGCATGTTCTTGTGAAATTTGATGAATGAGTATGCTTATATCTATGTTAAATGACATATATGAAATCAATTTTATGAAAAATGCATTGGATGATTTTTCCCCCAAATATATGCCTTGGCCGAATGGTGTGATGAAATTGATTGAAGCATGTTCTTATGAAATTTGATTAATAAGTATGCTTGCATGTATATAGAATGATGATACATGGAATCAATTTTATGAAAAATGCATTGGATGATTTTTCCCCAATATCTTGACCTTGGCCGAATGATATGGTGAAATTGATAAAAGCATGTTCTTGTGAAATTTGATTAATAAGAATGCTTACATGTATATAGAATGATGATACATGAATCAATTTTATGAAAAATGCATTGGATGATTTTTCCCCAATATTTTGACCTTGGCCGAATGTAATCTTGCATTTGATGTATTGGAATTTTTTGTGTTAAGTTCATTGGATGACTTAGAACGTATACGGGACGTAGATTAGTAATTCAATCGGATTGAAAAACAAATCGACAAAAAAACTCACCTTGGCCGAATCAACAAGGACATGAAATGGAGTTGATTTTTTGATAAAATTAATGTTGGACATTTATTTTGCAAAATACATGATTAATAAATTAAATGGGTATTTTTGAAATATTTGATTTAATGTATTAATCTTGGTATTACACTTTAATTAATTGGACTTTAATGTTTGGAATATTAAAATTTAATTAATGGGCTTTAATAATTTAATTGGGCCTTATGGGCTTAAAATTGGTTTTATGGCACTTAAGGGTGATTCCTTATTTGGGCTTGGTAATTGGGTTTGACCCACATTGACCAAAGCCCAAGCCTTAATAAATCAATTCTAAGTCCATTTGACTTGAATTAAATTCAACATTGGATGTTAGTTGGGCTTTGAGGCCCAATAAGATTAGATTTAGAATCTAAGTCTTTAAAGCACATTAAAAGTGTAAACATTTAATTTGGAATTAAATGAATGAATTAGTATTGAATACGTATTAAATCAGATTTAATAAGTAGTTCGATATAATTCGCGAATTCGTACCTTATGTACTTATTCTCAATAGAGTTGGACTCGCGCAAAAATCAAACCGTTGTTTGAACATTGGATGATCACTTAAACAAAGACTAATTAATTGGATTAGATTGGTTGTAAAAGCATGTCTTGTTTGAATATATATGTATGTGATGAATGAATAGTGTATATCGGATGGATATTAGAAGGGAAAGGGTAATTTTAGAAATTATTGTAAATTTGGAATTTATAAATTGGACCTGCGTGTCCAGCCTTATCTCTTTATCTCTTTGTATTCTCTTCTCACCTAATTCCCCTCAATGTAAATGAGGTTTCTCTTATTGTATTATGTAATTGGGTAGTAGTAGAATAGTGCTAGCGGGGAGAGAGAAGGGAGTGATTTGTTCTAGGAACAAGTTGTTTATATATCCATCCGCATATCACTATTAATTTACTTTACGCGCTTTATGATGTTTTAGAAGCATGCTTAAGGGTGTATGATGATGAGACCTAACAAAGATAAATAAATTGGTTGCCAATTACGCGAAAATCCCTCAATTTATATTAAGCGAATATCCTTCCATTGAATGATTCTTGTTCAAGATCCGAAATTGGCATTGGTTTGTTTTTGACCAAAGTCAAGACCTTTGTCAATCAAGGATGTACTTGAATCATGAGAGTTTTGTTGCATATCGGTGTCTTGTCCAAATCGTGATTTTTATTGGCCAAAGTCAAGGTCACTTTTTGTCCAATGACATTGATTACGAAACTTTCCTCGTCAATGGGTCCCGCTTAACTGGAATCATTAGGTTTGTTTTTGGCCAAAGCCATGGCCTAGATGATTCGGAGGATAGGGTTAGGAAAATGTATCGGATACATTGACATTATACGTATGTTTCGGACTTGGATGTCCACCTAACCGGATCTAGGAATTGGATGAGATCCAATTGATCATAGAGATCTACCTAAGTTAAATAGCATGCAATTTTTTATTGGCCAAAGTCAGGGTTGTATGTTATTTAACGGGATCCTAGCCCGCTAGGAAATGCGATTTCCCGAGTTCTCTACAGAGGGTTGGAGACTTGAAGAAAATAGTGGGAGGCTATTATTGAATTTGCAATTTCGTTCAGATAATTAGCCTTACACGTCTTTCAAAATTATTTCGTCAATATTTTTAGTTGGACTAATATATTGTTATTTTACTTGTAACAGTTTGACTGTACCCATAACATCGTTGACTTTATAGTTGGACTATAGTCGTCAAGATGACTGGCAAAGGTAATATCCGCGACATAATCATGGGCGATAATGTCTTCAAAGGGACAAACTTTGCCGACTGGGAAATGAACCTCAAGATTGTGCTTGGGGCTGAGAGGGTACTGTATACTATTCAGAGGCCTCTCCCGCCTAAACCCACTGAGCCACTGGAGCTAGAGTTATGGAGAACTCATAGTGATGATTGTGACCAAGCTCAGTCAATTATGCTAGCTGCAATGACTCAGCATTTCAGACGCCAAAATAGGGACTTGGATCCCTATAACATGATGGCAAGATTGCGTGATCTTCACCGCACTAACAAGCGGATGAAGAGGTACGAGCTAGTAAGGAAACTCTTCCGCTCCCGGATGACAGACGGCGCATCAGTTGAGGCCCACGGGACTCAAATGATCGCTGACATTGATGAGTTAGCCAATATGGGCATTGTCTTGGAGGCAGAGCTGACGATTGATATGATATTACAATCGCTGCCCGATACTTGGAAACAAATCATCATCAACTACAAGTTGATGGATACTGACGACACTCTCGGAGAGTTGTTGTCCGTACTGAAGGAGTCCGAAAAGGAACTCCTAAAGGGGAGCAAGCGCGAGGCGCATTATGCATCGACCTCTCATGCGCCAAGGGCCGGGCCCAAGGCAATTGGAGGTGCGAGGAAGAAAAGTTTCAAGAAGAAGGGCAAAGGCAAGTTGACAGTGGCTTCTAGGAAGCCAAAGGACAAATCTCGCGACATCTGCCTAAACTGCGGCAAGAGGGGTCACTGGAAACGTGACTGCCGAATGGGCATTGGGCAGAGGGAGGATATCAAGGCTAGCAAGGCTATCGCCTCTGGTATGTTTGTCATTGAGATAAATATGAATACTTCTAGTTTTAAAAATTGGATTTTTGATTCTGGTTGTGGTGCTCATATTTGTACTGATGTGCAGGATCTGCATGATAGCAGGGTGCTGGCGTCAGGGGAGATGGATCTACGGGTCGGAAACGGAACACCTGTTGCTGTTTTGGCCGTAGGGACTTTTGTTTTAGAACTGCCCTCAGGGCATGTACTTAAACTTATGAACTGTTATTTTGTACCTAGTTTAACTAGGAATATTATATCTGTATCCTTGTTAACCCAGCAGGGTTACACTTTTGTATTCAGAAACACTGGGTGTTATTTATATCTGAATGATGCAGAAATTTGCACAGCTGTTGCAAATAACGGTCTTTATATTTTGAATATAAATGAATCTCCTAAAATGACAAACAAAAGGCTCAAAAGGAGTAATCTAAAAGATGAAGCTTATATATGGCATTGTCGTCTAGGACACATCAACAAGACTCGCATATCCACACTCTCGAAGAGTGGGTACTTGGACGAATTTGATCCCAATTCATATGACGTCTGCGAATCTTGTCTTTTAGGCAAAATGCCTAAATCACCTTTTAGCGGTAAAGGTGAACGTGCCACAGAACTGTTGGCTCTAGTTCATACTGATGTATGCGGGCCCATGTCTAGCCAGGCTAGAGGTGGATTTCACTACTTCGTAACCTTTACAGATGATGCATCTCGTTACGGTTATGTGTATCTTATGAGACACAAGTCGGAAACTTTTGAGAAATTCAAAGAGTTTCGACACGAAGTGGAGAAACAAACAGGGAAGAGTATTAAGACATTACGGTCAGACCGTGGTGGGGAATACTTAAGTTGTGAGTTTCAAGATTACTTGAAAGAATATGGTATTCTTTCACAGTGGACTCCTCCTGGAACACCGCAATTAAATGGTGTGTCCGAACGGAGAAACCGCACCTTGTTGGACATGGTAAGGTCAATGATGAGTCGCACTGAGCTACCAATATCCTTCTGGGGATACGCATTAAACAGTGCTATACTTATTTTGAATAAGGTACCGTCGAAGTCTGTTGAACAGACTCCATATGAAATATGGACAGGAAGGAAACCAGGTTTCTCTTTCCTGAAGATTTGGGGATGCTGGGCATATGTTAAACGTTTGGAAGGTACCAAACTTGAACCCAAATCTGATAAATGCCTTTTCGTAGGATATCCTAGGGAAACCAAAGGATATTACTTCTATCACCCGCAAGAGAGAACAAAGTATTTGTTGCTCTACATGCATTTTTCCTTGAGAAGGATTTTATAAATGCAGTGGTAAGTGGGAGGAAAGTAGAACTCGATGAAGATCGTGGTAATACTGTTCCTGGCAATGAATCAACGACGGAACAAGAACAGACCGTCCAGGATGAGTCTGTACCACAAACTTCACATACACAAGGACCGCGTAGGTCGGAGAGAGTCAGAACAGTACCTGAGAGGTATGGGTTCCTGATCTCACCTCATGTAGATATTAATCTTATTGAGGATAACGAGCCGGCTACGTATGAGGAAGCGATACGAAATATCGATTCCGCTTTATGGCAAGATGCCATGAAGTCCGAGATGGATTCCATGTACGCCAACCAAGTTTGGACACTGGTTGATGCACCAGAAGGCGTAAAGCCTATTGGATGCAGATGGATCTTCAAAAAGAAGACCGACATGGATGGCAACGTACAAACGTACAAAGCTAGGCTTGTAGCGAAGGGGTATCGTCAACAATACGGTATTGATTATGACGAAACCTTCTCACCCGTTGCCATGATTAAATCCATTCGGATAATGCTTGCAATAGCTGCATATTTCGACTTCGAGATATGGCAGATGGACGTTAAGACCGCTTTCCTTAACGGAAACCTTTTGGAGGATGTTTATATGCAACAGCCTGACGGTTTTATCGTGCCAAGACTTGCAAACAAGGTTTGTAAGTTAAATCGATCCATTTATGGATTGAAGCAAGCATCACGGTCATGGAATCAGCGTTTTGATGAGATCATAAAAGAATATGATTTCGTGCAAAACGCAGATGACCCTTGTGTATACAAGAAGGTTAGTGGGAGAGCACTTACTTTTATTGTTCTTTATGTCGACGACGTATTGCTTATAGGCAATGACATTCCCATGCTAACGTCGGTGAAAGCTTGGCTTTCATTAAAATTCTCCATGAAAGATCTGGGAGAAGCAGCCTTTATTCTTGGAATAAAGATCTACCGGGATAGATCCAGAAAGCTGCTTGGACTCTCCCAGAGTACATACATTGATAAAGTGTTGAAGCGATTCAACATGGAACAATCCAAGAGGGGATTGGTTCCAATGGTACGTGGTACCTCTCTGTCTAAGGACATGTGTCCTAAGACTCAGGAAGAGAGAGACAACATGAGTCGGATACCGTTCGCCTCGGCAGTCGGATCAATCATGTATGCCATGATATGTACACGACCTGATGTCTCATATGCTTTGAGCATGTGCAGTCGTTATCAGGCCGATCCAGGTGAAGGTCACTGGACAGCAGTTAAGAATATCCTTAAGTATCTTAAACGAACTAAGGATGCTTTCTTAATTTATGGAGGTGGAGAACTTGAGGTATCTGGGTATACCGATGCAAGTTTCCAAACCGACAAGGATGACTATAAGTCACAATCCGGGTACATTTTTTGTTTGAATAACGGAGCAGTGAGCTGGAAATCTTCCAAGCAAGATACTGTTGCCGATTCAACAACAGAAGCGGAGTACATCGCTGCATCTGAAGCAGCAAAGGAGGCAGTTTGGATCCGAAAGTTCCTAATCGGATTAGGAGTAGTTCCGTTAGCAGCTGAGCCCGTTCCATTGTATTGTGACAATAACGGGGCTATAGCGCAGGCTAAGGAACCAAGGTCTCATCAACGGTCCAAGCATGTTCTTCGACGTTACCATCTGATTCGGGAGATTATACATCGTGGCGATGTAAAGGTCGAGAAGGTCACATCAGATGATAACATTGCAGATCCGCTGACGAAGGCTGTTCTTCAGCAAGTTTTTGAACGACACATACATAGTTCGGGTATTAGATGCCTGAGTGACTGGCTATAGGCCAAGTGGGAGATTGTTAGACATTATGTCCCATAGCGTCACTGTTTGTAAATGATATTGTATTATTGTACAAAATTAACTATGTGATAATGAATTGCCTTTTGCCGTTTTGTAATGTTATTTACTTTGATATATAAATGGCGAAAGTCCATATGATTAGTACCGGATTGAGATGATATGAGACAGTATCAATCTATAAAAGGTTTAATCATTAAATATCCCTAGTCGTAGTATTATCGAGATCGGACATCGATAATGCGGAATAGACTAGTATTGCGCTTGTGCACGTTGTGAGGGCACAACGGCATAGTTCTCATATATTTAAGTATTGGATACTTATGCAAGTGCGATAGGAGGTTGTGTTTTACCGATGGTACGGAAAACAGCTTCGCTCTGGATAGACCCCGCGGAATCCCATTGGTAGTATGTCTACGTGTCTATGGGAGGCCGCATCAAGGTAGGTGTATATGGTCTTAACCTGAGACTTACATCGCTAGTACTTGCGACAATCGGTAAACTTTGGTTTTGGTGGTTGGGGACCTTAACCGGTTCTGTGTACACCTCTTCTGGGTTTATCGAGAATCGTAGTGTACTGGATGTAATGTCAAGATGGAAGTATCGCTTCAGACATATGGAGGCGATGATCACGCAGGACACAGAACTGGTACTCTATAAAAGGTTGCAACCGTCGGGACAATATGACCAGGTCAGGATTGTCCGATTTAAAGAGACTAGTTGCTTGATGTCCGATATATGTTTCGTACGGGGCAGACACATCTCCAGCCCCAGGCCTAGCATGTGATCATCCGATACTGGATCGATGTACGCAATACTACGGTATACTACGCTTGATACAGATCTTATATTCCTATAAGAATATTTCTGGAGAATTGGGTAGGCATGGCGCTTTGCTAGAAGCCAACCTTGTCTTGTGAATCGGTATAGACGTAGTACGAGGTACGTACGTGTTCGGATTATCCGACGACCGGATTTACTGCCAAAATATCCGGAGATCTCTTGGGTCGCTTCCTGAAGATTCACCTATGATATTTGATTCGGACTTAATTAATCTTGGATTAATTACGGAGAAACTTTATCTCGGATAAAGTGCCTAGTTTAGAGAGAGAACGATTAATTTGGAATTAATCGACAAAATTATTATATTCGATATAATAATCGAAATTCGATTTCGACGCGAAATTAAAATTAGATTTTAATTCGGGCAAACGAGTTAGTTTAAAATTAATTCGTTAGCGACGTAAATAATAATTTCGCCAGGCGCAATTATTTATTTAAATTCGGTTTAATTAACGTCGCGACGTAAGCTCGGTATTTCGGAAATATCGAACCCGAACGCGTGAGTGGACGTGGGCCCACTTTCATTGGGAAACGTGTGGGGCCCACATGACACATGTCATTACATTGCATGGTGTTAGTGTACAAAACACTCTATGGCATTGCATGGTGATAGTGTATAAAACACTCTATGGCATTGCATGGTAATAGTGTACAATTCACTCAATTGGTTTGCATGGAGTTTGAGTGTTGGACACTCTAAGCCATTGCATGGTTTGTGTCATAGATTTATTATTAATTTAATAAATTATGGCATAAATATAAATTGATTTTTGGTAAAACAAAATAAATCAACACACAATTCTCTCTTCTCTCTCAAATTGCCGAAACTTCACCATTGAAGGGCAAAGGAAGATTTGATCTTCCATTCTCCATTTTTGCTAGCACAAGCAAGGGATCAAAGGAGGTGATAGGGAAACCATCAAAGAGCTTGGAATACAAAAGCTTGGAGCTTCAAGTCTTCTTCTTCCCTTGGCCGAAACCGACCAACCAACTTGGAGCTTGGAGATTCAAAGGTTTTGTTCATCTTCTTCATCACATAACTTTGTAAGTATGATTCCGCCATGCTTCAAGTCTCTTATATATATTCATTTTAGTATTTCATATGCTTAATCTTTGTTTGGGACCTATATAATAGAAACCAACACATTACACTTTTTAATAGGGTGGGAGAGGGGTATACCACAATATATCCTGCGATCTCCATTGTTATCCAGAAATGTGAGAATCAATAGGCGCCTCGAGATGGCTTTGCTTTCGTCCCCCTACGGATGGTGTCCTTTGTGGGTCAATATCAGGTTTGGATTCCGAAAGGATAGAGACTCTAGATATATCTGGTGATTTGACCTACCCTAATAGGTCACACTCACAAATGAATGATTAAGTTGTTAATCAAAGCTTCCTTGATAAAAATAAACGTAGTTGATTAATATATGAATAAGAGTTATTTCAGATATATTAATCAATTGAGAATGTCTCAGTCTATCATGCAAATACTTGACCTACCCTACGGCGGCACTTATTTGTGGAATGATAGATAACCGTGGCATAGTAATTCTTTTTGGTTTCTAATTCATTATACATTGATCATGCATCATGTTTAATTTTATGCCTAAATGTTTGTCAATTTTCATATGCGATGAATGAATGTTAAATGCGCGTTTATTATTTTTTCAGCCATGGTATCTGCTATAATCTTCATTCTCAAACAACAAGAAAAATTACCGGGGATAATTATATTAAATGGAAAAATGACATGAATGCTATCTTGATCTGCGAAGATCTTAAATTTATCCTTATGGAGGAATGTCTTTCTGAACCACCACCAAATGCTGGTAGAGCTGCAAGAAATGCCTATAATAATTGGATTAAAGCTGATGTGAAAGCCCATAGCTATTTGATAGCATCCATGTCAGAGGTTTTTGCTGCACAGTATGAGCCTATGGCGACTGCATCAATGATTATGCAGTCATTACAGAACATGTTTGGGCAACATTCAGACCGGCAACAACATGAGGCAGTAGTCTCTGTATTGACCGCTAGAATGAAGGAAGACACATCAGTATGAGACCATGTATTAAGGATGATGTCTCATCTTAATATGGCTAAAAACCCATGGTGCACCTATCAATGTGCAAAGCCGTGTGACAATGATCATGGAAACCCTTCCGAAGAGTTTCCTGCGGTTTAAAAGCAATTGTTCTATGAATAAGTTGACTTTTACGTTGATTAAACTGCTGAATGAGCTCACCAATACGAGTCTATTATGAACGGTCCTCGTAGCTCCAATACCGAGGAAGTTGTTGCTGAATCTTCTAAATCTGCAAAGAAGAAGAAGAAAGGCAATTCGAAGGCAAAGTCAAAATCAATGAAAAATAAAAACAAAAAAAGCTCCAAATGAACCAATACCAAAGGAAAATGTTTCCATTGTGAAGAACAAGGGCATTGGAAAAAGAATTGTCCAAAATACCTTGCAGAGCTTAAAGATAAGAAGAATACAGGTAAATACGATTTACTTGTCATTGAGTCTCTTTTGGTGGAGGATGATAAATCCATATGGATTGTTGATTTTGGTGCCACTAACCATGTTTGTTGTTCTTTGCAGCTACTTGACTCAAGGAGAGACCTTGTTGAAGGTAGTTTCACCATGAGAGTTGGGACTGAGGATGCTATTTCAGCAAAAGCAGTGGGAGATTCCAAGTTAAACTTTAATAATAGTTATTTATGTTTATATATTCCTGATTTTCGCAGGAATTTGATTTCTCTTACAAAACTTGTGGAATGTGATTTTTCTATTTCATTTAATAATAAGTCTGTTATTATTAGTAGAAATGGATTAAAGATATGCACAGGAAACTCTGAAAATAATCTATATGTATTAAGGTCGTTAATGCATGAATCACAAATTAATACTAAAATGTTTAAGAATGAAAGATCTAAAACTAAACGGCAAAAGATTCTCATGATGATACTTATTTATGACACCTTAAACTTGGTTACATTAACCTTGACCGGATAGATAGACTAATTAAGAACGAAGTCTTAAATTAGTTAAAACTTGGTACTTTACTTGTTTGTGAATCCTTTCTAGAAGGCAAAATGACCAAAAGACCTTTTACTGGAAAAGAGATAAGAGTCAAAGAAAAACTTGAGCTAACACATTCGGGCGTTTACAGACCGATGAATGTAAAAGCCCGAGGTGGTTATGAATACTTTGTCACTTTCAATGACGATTATTCTAGATATAAGTATGTTTTCCTAATGCAGCACAAGTCGTATACATTTGAAAATTTCAAAGAATATCGTGCTGAGGTTGAGAACCAATTAGGAAAAAAACATCAAAATTCTACGATCAGATCGTGGAGGAGAATACCTTGATAGAGATTTTGAGGAATTCTTAATTGAGCATGGAATTATTTCACAGCTTACAGCACCTGGAACACCACAATAAAATGGTTTTGCAGAAATGAGAAATCGGACCCTACTAGACATAATGAGATCAATATTTAGTTATAGCACTCTACCTAGTTTATTCTGGGGGTATGCATTACAAACTGTAATGTATATCCTGAATGTAGTTCCTTTTAAGTTTGTTTCTAAGACTCCCTTAGAGTGGTGGAATAGTCGTAAAGCTAGTTTGTGACATTTCCACATATGGGGATGTCCAGCACATGTGCTAAAGAACAAGTCTACTAAGTTGGAACCACGTTCACAGGTGTGCCTATTTGTAGGCTATCCTAAGGAAACTATGGGTGGATTCTTTTATAGTCCAGAAGACAATAAAGTATTTATGTCGACAAATGCTACATTTCTTGAGGAGGACTATATGAGAGAGATCAAACCTCGAAGTAAAGTGTTACTTGAGAAGTTACTTACCGGTACGACTAGTACACCATTGTCAAATGTTGACAAAGACATTACACCTTCTACATCTGAAAGTCAGATGCAAGTTTATCAGGATACCATACCACCTAGACGTAGTGGGAGGGTTGTAAGACAACCTGAACGCTATCTAAGAAATGGTGAGGTGCAAGTTGTTGCATCTTATGATGGTATAGATGATCCATTGACCTATCGTAGTGCAATGGAAGATAATGATAAAGAGGAATGGCTCAAAGTAATGAACCTTGAGATGGAGTCTAGGTACTCCAACTCAGTCTGGGAACTTATAGACCAACATGAGGGAGTAATGATGGAGTTGGTTCTTGGAGTGCCAATCCGAATTGTACATTTTATTATTTATTAATAAAATAACTACATTTTTCATTTCATACCCTATTAATGGTATAGTCATTATGCGTATTAAATTGATGTATCGTTATGCTAAGAATGACATTGACCTTAGAATAGTTTTGACACTAGGTGTAAACTATTCTTAAAGTAAATATTCCTAGTCGTTGGTTTTGGAATACGGTTGAATTCCTATAACCTAGAATACTATCACATGTCGTATATTGGAATTGGAGTTCCAATGGATTAACGCGATGTACCATGAGTTTTGGAAACTCGTATAGACATGTGGGTATTCATTGGAGTGAATACTGACTGACTCATTGGTGATTCCTAATAGTTGGAAGTACACACCATCGTCAATAGGAATCTCCTCGAGCTGAGTAGCATATGTAATCTTTTGACTATATGATAGAATTGATTTTGTGTGAGATCAATTGCGTACATATTAGCTAGGCTTATATAACGAACGTGTCTGAACTTAGAGAGTCCCAATATGAAGTGTACTCGTTGAGCACTTGGGTAGCCGATTTTTTTTTGATAAAATATAATATTCGATATTATAATTATCAACTAAGATAATCAAGTGTTATTGGATAACATTGATTATTTACTTTGACCTAATTGGATTAATTAGATTAATTCAATAATTACACAAGGGCTTAATTGTAAAATCATAATTTTCTCTACCATTTGAGGATATTATGGTAATTGTAAGTATGTAATAATATGTGGTTTTGGCTTGATTTAATTGGATTAAATCAAGGTGGCAAACATTTAACTAATCCATTTCCTAATCTTTGGCTTGATTTCATTGTATTAAATTAAAGTGGGAGACAATGGAGATTAGTCACTCCTATTTATACATATTTGGACAAATTAGATTAAGCCCACTTAAAAGTTGATTACAACTTTTATTAATTAAAAATTGCTTAAATTTTGCTATAATTAGCAAGCTTTAGGAAGGTTTTAATTACAAGTTCAAATACAAGCATAAGCAAATTCTTGATAGATTAGCCTAAGTTAGAGAAGTGTTTAGAGAAGCTTGTGAGGTCTCTACAATATTTCATCTAAGAGAAATCAATATTGGATCTTGAAGTGAAGCTTGGAAGCATTTGAAACAAGATTGGATCTTGGAGTCAAGCTTGCACACCTTGGAGGTTCTCCAACAATTCAACAAAGGAGAAGTAGATTGGATCTTGCATCAAGCTTACTAGGTAATGTTTGATCCTCTCCAAAGCTATGTTTATTTGTGTATTAGATTCATGATCACATAACTTAATGTTGAATAAGGCTTATCAATTGTGTTAGGATACTTTAGAATTATAAACACAACATGCTTGTAATTAGGTCAAAATGTTCATGTTTGACATGGAATAATTAATAAGAGTTTGGAACTCTAAATTAAAGATTAGAGCTATGGCTACCATTCTAGATTCACTTGACCCCCTTTAGTGGACTAGAATTGTTCATGAGACATTTCTAATTGGGATTCTAAAATGGTTTGTGTATTGGATTCAAAATTTACGCAAATGCGTATTTAGAGTAAATTTATGTTTTTTGAAAAATATTTGATATTTTAAAAAACTAGATTTTTATTCTATAACATGTTTTTATGTTGGTTTTGAAATTAAAAATTAATTTTTGGTGTTTTTGAAGTGTTTAGGGAAGACTGGAAATTTATTGGGTATAAACCCTCTTATTGCAGCTCTCTGGAATGAGAGCTGCTACTTAGCAAACAAATAAATAAATAAATAAAGAGGCTGCGCGCTATAGTACCGCGCACTATTCACGAGCGCAGTGCGTGCGCACTGAGGCGCGCACTGTAACATGTGTGGCGCCCTTTGCTCACGCTGATTTTGTTTTGCTTCTTTTGGGAGCTTCCGGACTCTGATTCAGCCCCGTTTTTTTTCCTATACACTCGTAATGGAATATAGTATTTCATCAAATGTTTAAAAATTACACCCATACTTGATATCCATGGATTAGACCCATTTCCGCTGCCCGGGGCACCAACCCGACCCTAGGGGTTCCACAATTGCCCCAACAGAATGGTATCAGAGCAAAGGCTTAACCACACAACATATGTTTTGAATATATGCCATAGTAATTTTAATTTAATTATGCATGGGGCATATTGGATATGAATTGCATGTTTTAAATAAAACTTTGACCTAATAAAGTTAATGACTTGATTGTCATAACTCTCCCGTGATTAGGTGATTACTTTTAAGTAATAGTATTAATAATGTTGGAGCATTATTGGATGGTCTGTCTTGTCAATAGGGAGATGAATGGGTTCTTAATACTTATATCTAATATCGTCATTAGCATGAGGGTATAAGTGCTCGGAACTTAGGTCGCTCCGGTAAAACATTAGATGTAGCGTGATGAGTTAACATAGTCACCCAATATCGTCATTAGTGTGAAGGTGTACATAGGAAGCTCATTAGTGCACATTGACAAGTATACACCTAGAACACGTCTAAATCCAATATCATCATTAGTGTGAGGATAAGAAACGGTTCAAGACCAAACTAGGAGTCACATGAAGTGATTGAGCTTGAAGGTCTACCTAATGAGTTTACAAAGGCCAATATCGTCATTAGTGTGAGGCTGGAGTAAATGTCATGGGATCCACTTCCCGCTATGAAATTTTGATAGTCAAATTTCTATTTTTCCGTTAATGGAGATTACGGAATTACGTAAAGTAGTGGGAGGGCAATGATAGATTTAAAATTCCATAATCAATTAGTGTTACCATTTTTGAAATGAAAATTGTTCTGCTACTACTCAAAAATGTTATCTTGTAGATGGCTGCCGCTAATCCATTGATAAACTTTTGGATTCCAATAAGCTAAAAGGAGCCGAGAACTATTTCGAATGGGAAATGAACATACGCCTTGTCTTGGAGTATGAAAAGTTGACTTATGTCACTATCAATCCATTGCATGTTGATATCGATCCTGACTCCACTCCAGAAGAGTGAGAAACTTTTGATAGATGGAAGGATGATAACCTAAAGGTGAAATCCTACATCTTAGGATCGATGGTTCTGTTGGTTTCTATAAGGTCCCAAGATCAATAATAAGCATGAAATATGTGCTAATACAAATCAACGAAGTTGCGGAATACTCACATCGATCTCGGTTGAGCGACGCGGAGACGAACAAAACTGAAATTCTGCCCTCTGTTCCTCGGCAGTGAGCTGCTGTTTTGGCTTCCTCCACGGATGGTTTTTGAGCTCCTTCATCAAGCTCCAAGCTTCGTCGAACGATTCCCGGCTCATGGTTAGACTTCCCTATCACCTTATCATGTCTCTCGGAGTGCTAGCTCTTGTGATTTTTGCCATAAAAACCACACACTCTTGCTCCCTAACTCACGGTTTTGACAGAAAACCAGTGAGCATTTTGCCCCTCCATAGGCGTGAATGATGAAGAGAGAAAAAGATGAGAAGAGTTGTGTTTGGTTGGAAGAAAAGTGTATCTAATACACAACAATTAATTTCCAAAATTAATTACACTTTTTCTCTTTCCAAAAGTCAAGCCTTTAAGGCTCCCACCACCAACATCAACTTCATCAATCCATCAATCAGTGAATAGTGACTGACGTCAATCACTCAAAGTGAAATACATCCATCACTTGATTGATGAATGATGTGACGCTAGATGCGACTAGCGATTTGACGCTTGATTTGACTTGCGTGCCGCACTCGAATTCGAAATGCGAATGCGCTCGCAAACAATCCCGGGCTCGAGTTCGTTAATTCCAAATTAACGAAATTCTTTGTTCTACGTCGTAATTAAATGATTACACCTAGCGAAATAACTATTCACGTCGCTAACGAATTAATTCTAAATTAACTAGTCGCTCGAATTAACAAATCTATTTTAATTCCGCGTCGAAATCTAATTCCTTAATATATCAAATATATAATTAATCGATTAATTCCAAATTAATCGTTATCTCTCTTTTAATGATATTTTATCCCAGATAAAAATATCTCCGCAATTAATCCCAGATTAATTTCTGTTGGATAATATGACCCATAGCGTCACTATTTGCACAGATCATTGTGTTGTTGTAGCAAATTAACTATGTAACAAGGAAATTGCACTCACGTCATTTGTGATTAGATCACCATAGATATATAAATGAAGAGAGGTCCCTATGATTAGTTCCTGGATTGAGATGATATGAGACAGTATCAGTCCACGAAGGATTAATCATTAAATATCCCTAGCCGTAGTATTATCGAGACTGGACATCGATAATGCGGAATAGGCTAGTATTGCACTTGTGCGCGTTGTGAGGGCACAACGGCATAGTTCTCATATATATAAGTATTGGATACTTATGCAAGTGCGATAGGAGGTCGTTGTTTCACCGATGGTACGGGAAACAGCTTCGCTCTGGATAGACCCTTCGGAATCCCATTGGTATTATGACTAGGTGTCTATGGGAGGCCGAAATCAAGGTAGGTGTGTATAGTCTTAACCTGAGACTTGCATCGCTAATACTTACGATAATCGATAAACTTTGGTTTTGGTGGTTGGGGGATCTTAACTGGTTCTGTGTTCACCTCTTCTGGGTTTATCAGGAATCGTAGTGTATGGGTGTGATGTCGAGACGGAAGTATCACTCCAGTCATAGTGGAGATGATGTCACGCAGGATACGGTATTAGTGCTCTTAAGTGATGCGCATCCAATCGTGATATTATGACCAGGTCATGAATATCCGATTATAGAGACTAGTTACCAGACATCCGATATGTGTTTCGGACGGGGCAGACACTTATCCAGCCCCAGCCCTAGCACGTGACTATCCGATACTGGGCCGATACGCACATACACATTGTATACTACGCTTGATATAGATCTTAATATTCTATTAAGGATATGTCCGGAGAATTGGGTAGACTTGGTGCTTTGCTAGGAGTCGACCTTGTCTCGTAAATCGGTAGAACGTAGTACTTGGTACGTACGTGATTCGGATACTCCGACGACCGTATTTACTGCCAACTTATCCGGAGATCTCATGGGTCGCTTCCCGATAATCCACCGATGACGCACAACTCGCACTCTTGAATAATCTGGGATTATATAGAAGAGAGAGAAAATTAATCTAGGATTAATTACGGAGATATTTTATCTAGGATAAAATATCGTCTAGAGAGAGATAACGATTAATTCGGAATTATCGATGAATTAATATATTCGATATATTAAACGAAATTAGATTTCGACGCGGAATTAAAATTAGATTTTAATTCGGGCGAACGAATTAATTTAGAATTAATTCGTTAGCGACGTGAATAGTGAATTCGCTAGGCGTAATCATTTAATTACGACGCGACGGAAAAATCGTTAATTTGGAATTAACGAACCCGAGCCCGAGTGTGATTGCGAGCGCATTCGTATTTCGAATTCGAGTGCGGCGACGCAAGTCACATCAAGCGTCAAATCAATCGTCACATCAAGCGTCAAATCAAAAGTCACTTTGAGTGATTGATTGATTTGATTAATGGATTGAGTGTGAAAGACACTCAACATGTCACTTTATTAAAGTGTATAAACTTGATGGACATTGATTTGGAGTGTGGAACACTCAAGCTTATTACATTCAATTTATTTGACTTTTTGAAAGTTAAAATAATTGGTAAATCATTTAATATTTTTTTGAAAATATATAAACAAATGATTTACAACTTTTGTAATAACCAATACACAATTTCATCTCTTCATTTGCTCTCTTCTTCTCACGCCCAAAAACAGAATATTGGACTGGTTTTGAACCAGAAAAACGTGACACTAAAGGGAAGCAAGAGTGGTTTTTCATGGTGAAAATCAAGTGCTAGCACACTTACGAGTCTTGCGAAGGTGGTAGGGAGGTTCGCCAATGAGCCGGGATCCATCGGACGAAGCTCGGAGCTCCGTTTCTCAGCTCAAAATTCTGATTGGTGGACAGTGGACTGTTGCAGTGGCGTGAGCAAGGCAGTGCGTTTTTGGCCTTCATTCGTCTCCAAATCGACTCAACCGATCGATGTGAGTATTCCGCTATCTCCATTGATGTGTTCATGCATTATTTCATGTCTTGTTTTGATCTTGGGACCTTAGAAAAACTTAACAATGGCATCTAGAGCTAATGTTGCAAGCATGAAATTTAGGGATTTAAAATTTGGGTAAATGTGATTTGAGCATGATTTGAATAAATTGTTTGTTTGAGTATGCTTATAACATGTTTAATTTCATTTTGGTTGGACATAATTGACGAAAATTGATTTGGAATAATTTTCCCCAATTTATTCCTTGGCCGAATGTGTGTTGGATTTTGGATTCTTGGAATTTTGATTTTTTGATTCATTTGATGAGTTGGAATAAATTAGGTTGATGTTAATTTGAATCGAATTGGATTGGATTTCGAATTGGACGAAAACCCCAAAATCTTTGATTGGCCGAATGTGGACTAATGCCCTAATGTCTTGGTGATTTTGATTTTTGAACATTGGATGTATTGGAAATCATTTAGGATGTTGATTTGATGTCGATTGTGGGTTCGATTGGATTGAAACCGAATCGGACACAAAATCCCTCTTTTGGCCGAGACCTTAAGCATGAAGATGGGTTTGATTTTTCATTATGGTGTTGGACATGTGATAATGAATCAAGCATGATTAATTGGACTAATATGGTGTTTTAGAAATGTTGATTTAGTTGATTGATCATGTAATACACTTTGGTAATTAAATTGGGAAAATTGGATTTTTGAATTTAATTATTTTGGCCTAATTTTGGAATTGGATTTAAATGTTGTATTTGGACCTATTGGGCTTGATTTATCAAGTTTGGTTTAGGCCAAATGGATTGGATCCAATTGGGCCCAAAACCTTAACCATAAAGCCCAAATGCGACTTAATGAACCTTTAAAGTTCAATTGGGCCTAATGGGCCAAGATTGATTTATGGGCTTATGGGGTAAATCCCGGATTGGACTTTGGTTATCGGTTTGACCCGAGTTGACCAAAAGTCCACGCCTTAGAAATCAATCAAAAGCCCATTGGACTTTAATTGAATTGACGTTGGACGTTAATCGGTCTTTGAGACGCATTACGATTAGATTTGGAATTTAAATCGTAAAAGGTTTATTAAATAAAAGTGTAATATTTAATTTAGAATTGAATAGTGAATTAGTATTAAATACATGTTAAATTGGATTTAATGATGTAGTTTAATTTAATTCATGAATTCGTACTTTAAGTACTTATTCGCAAAAACGAGTTTGACTCGAACAAATCAAATCGTTGTTTGAACATTGGATGATCACTTAATTATCAGATTAATTAATTTGATTAGATTGATTGATAGCATGCTTATGTGTGTGAATACGTGGTTGTGTTGAATGAATAATGCATATCGGATGGATATTAGATGGGTGGGCAATTTTAGAAATTGTTGTAATAAATTCGATTTATTAAATTGGACCTGCGTGTCCAGCCTTATCACCTTCTTTCTCTTTGTATTCTCTTCTCACCTATTCCCCTCTATGTATATGAGGTTTCTTTAGAAGTGTAGTGTAACGGTAGTAGTAGAAGTAGAAGTAGTACAAGTGCTAGCTTGAGTGAGAAAGGGAGAGATTTGATCTAGGATCAATGTGTAAAGTATCCATCCGCATATCACTATTAATTTACTTTACTCGCTTTATGATGTTTTAGAAGCATGCTTAAGGGTGTATGATGATGAGACCTAACAAAGATAATAAATTGGTTGCCAATTACGCGAAAATCCCTCATTTATTATTAAGCAAATATCCTTCCATTGAATGATTCTTGTTCAAGATCCGAAGTTGGCATTGGTTTGTTGGCCAAAGTCAAGACCTTTGTCAATCAAGGATGTCTTGAATCATGAGAGTTTTTTGCATATCGGTGTCTTGTCCAAATCGTGATTTTTATTGGCCAAAGTCAAGATCACTTTTGTCCAATGACATTGATTACGAAACTTTCCTCGTCAATGGGTCCCGCTTAACTGGAATCATTAGGTTTGTTTTTGGCCAAAGCCAAGGCCTAGATGATTCGGAGGATAGGTTAGGAAAATGTATTGGATACATTGCCATTATACATATGTTTCGGACTTGGATGTCCACCTAACCGGATCTAGGAATTGGATGGATCCAATTGATCATAGAGATCTACCTAAGTTAAATAGCATACAACTTTTATTGGCCAAAGTCAAGGTTGTGTGTTATTTAATAGGATCCTAGCCCACTAGGAAACGCGGTTTCCCGAGTACTCCACAGAGGGTTAGAGGCTCGACGAAAAATAGTGGGAGGCAAGTATTGAATTTGCAACATTCGTTCAATTACTCGCTAAACACGCTCATTTATATTTTTTTCGTCACATTAATCAAAAGTATTAGTTGGACTAATATTTTATGTTGTTTTAAAATATATATATAGTTGGACTATATACAAACACATTCAATATATAGTTGATTTTATAATTGGATTATAGTAATCAATATAATTGAATTAAAATGATAGTTGATTTTATAATTGGATTATAGTAATCAATATTAAAATTATAGTTGATTAAATAATTGGATTATTGTAATCATTATAATAAATAGTACCTTATTAAAATGATTAAATAGTTGGACTATTGAAATCAATAAAGAATTTAAAAAAGATAAATATTTAATCCTTGGATTAAATGTTTTAAATGATTTAATTTTCAATTGGGAATTAATAATAGGTTAATTTATTTGATAAAATAACTTATTATGACTAAGCCCATTATTAAGCAAATAGTAGAGCATAAAGTCTTTGGAAGATTTATGTGATGATGACTTTAGTGCTTAATTAATATACTTATAATAAATCTATCTTTAGATTTAAAAGTATTAAAATTGCAATTAATAATTCTTGGAGAATTAATTGACTATTCTAGTGGAGAAAAGTCAAAGTTTGCAATTGGGCATGTAGCACAAGGTGCACATCGTTTCGATATTCCGAAACCCAAGGCTTGGCCAAAGGTTGTGAAATATTGAAAAGATAATTGACATATCCCAAAGTGACTACCATTTGGATATGGAAGACACGAAGGATTAAAGAAAGGGCGAGGCTCTAACTTTAAAAATATTTGTCAAAGTTATGTTTACTACTAGTATTGAAATTGGATTTTAAATACTTAGTGTGGTACATAATACATATATGTATTGACGTTCAGAATCCGCTATGAGCTGGATACTGACTTCAAGCCGAGATTTCTCTGCGAATCGGAAACGGACGAAAGTCGCTGTCGTGTTTCGACCGTAGATACCTAAGTTTAGGAACTACCCTTGGGTATGTACTTAAATTAGGAAATGTTATAATGTAACTAGTTTGACTAGAGACATTATCTCTATATCAGTGTTTATCCGATGCGGATAAAATAAATAAAACCTTTATTCTAGAACACTAAAGTGTTTCATTATATAAAGATGATACTGAGATAAATACATTGGATGTAAATAACAGAATTTGTATATTTGAAAATAAATAAAATCTCAAACATATAAAATGACAAATAAATAGCTCAAATTGATTTGATCAATGGAGACTTATTTGTGGCATTGTTGTCTAGGACACAATTAAACAAGACTCGTATATCCACACTTTGAAGAAGAGTGGATACTAGGACTGATTTGACTATTCAAATAAGGTCTACGAATCTAGTTTATTAGGTTAAATACCTAAAATACTATTTACTTGGTAATAGTAAAAGGGCCACCGATCTGTTAGCCCTATTCATTGGTGAATTAAGTGGGCCCATATCTAGCTAGGCTAGATGTGAACATGAATATTTCGTGACCTTAACGGATGTAGCATCACGTTGTGGTTATGTGTTTCTTTTGAAGAACACAGATCGGAAACTTTTGAAGTTTCGACACGAAGAAAACAAACAGATCGGCTATGTAGTTTATTCGCCACGGTAAGACCGAAATGGAAAATACTTAAGCAGTAAGTTTCATATATAAATGAAAGAGTACGGTGTCTTTCATGTGAGGACTACTCCTCCCGAGACACGTCAGTTAGACGTATGTGTCTGAACTAAAACCGAATTTTGTTGGACATGATAAGGTTTATCACGAGTCGCTCTGAGCTACTATTTCCTTCTACAGGATATGTATTAACAGTGCAAAACTTATTTAGAATAAGGTTCCATATAAATCTGTTTGACAGATATCATATAGGATATGAACATGGAAGAAACGAGGTTTCTCATTCCTGATAATGATTTTGGTATGCCAGGCATAGCGTTTGGATGATACCAAACTAAGGACCCAAATTGGATAAGTGCCAATATAGGTTATCCTAAGGGAAACCTTAAGTATAGTACTTATAAATCCCACATGAGAACAATGTGATTGTTGCTCACCATGCGGTTTTCCTGAGAGAAATACCGATATGCAAGTGGTCAGTGGGAGGATAGTGATACTCGATGAAAATCGGAGTAATACTGTTCAAGGCACGAAGTCCTTAATGGAACACAAATAGTTCATCTATGATGAAACTATACCATTAATCTTCAAATACACAAGAACTTCGTAAATCGGATAGAATCAGAAAATAACCTAGGGTATGGGTTTCTGATCTCACCCATAATGATGTCAATCTTATGGAGGTGTACCATCCGACTACGTTTTGAGGAAGTGATACAAGGTATCGACTCCTGTTATGGCAAAGTGCCATGAATCCGAAATGGATTCCATGTATAACAACTATTTTGGATACTAGTTGTTGTACCACAAGGCATTGTGCCTATTGGTACATTAAACGTCTTCAAGGAAGACATACATGGATGGCAACATACCAACGTACAAAGCTAGGCTTTTGACGAAAAGGTATCGTTATCAACATTGTGTTAATAACGATTCAACCTTTTACCTGTTGCCATGGTAAATCCATTTTGAAAAGTGCTTGAAAATAACTGTATATTTCATTTATGAAATGTGTCAGTTATAAATCAAAATCGCTTTCCTGAAAAGGAAACCTTTTGGAGGATGTTTACAACATCCTGACGATTTTGTATAACCGACAAACAAGGTTTACGGGGTTATTCGATCCATGTTTGGATCAATGCAAGCATAAGGTTCTTGGAACTGACGTTTTGAAATAATCATAATGGTTTATGATTTGACTCAAAACGAAATAATTCTTGTGTATATAAGGAGGTTAGTGGGAGAGCGCACTAACAGTGAAATTCCCATATTCCCATATATAGCATTGGTGATAGCTTGGCTTTCATAAATATTCTTTCATAGAAGTTCTCGTAGAATTCTGGGGAGTAACAACCTTTATTCAAGGAATAAAGATCTACTGGGATAGATTTGGAGTTGTTAACACTCTCTGGGAAATTGTACATTTAAAATGTACTTGTATTGGTGTTCTCATACGCTTCGAGCATATGGAGTCACAATCGGGTCAATCCAAGTGATAGTCACTGGATTGAAGTTAAGAACATCTGTTAGTATATCTGAGAACTAAAGATGCTATCTTTTACTATGGAGAAAGAGAACTTGAAGTGACTGGGATCACTGCAGCAAGTTTCCAAACGATTAAATACTGCGGTACTATAAAGTTTGAATAACGGGACAGTGAGCTGGAAATCTTCCAAGCAAGATAACTGTTGCCGAATAAACAACAAATGCGGATTATTGCTGCACCTGAGGCAACAATAGAAGTCTTTTGGGTCGAAAGTAAATCTAATTAGATTAGATATAGTTCTGTTAGCAGCTGAGCTAGGCGTCAGCACAGGCTAAGGAATTAAAGGTCTCATCGACGATCCAGATATATACTTCTATATCATCTGATTCGTTCGGATCATACATCGTGGCGATGTGATGATCGTATAAATCGCGTCAAACGATAATCAAACAAATCCGCTGACGAAAACCTTTCCTCAACAATTTGAGCGAACCTTACATAGTTCCGGTGTAGGACACTCGAGTGACTGGCTATGTTCCAAGTGGGAGATTGTTGGATAATATGACCCATAGCGTCACTATTTGCACAGATCATTGTGTTGCTGTAGCAAATTAATTATGTAACAAGGAAATTGCACTCTCGTCATTTGTGATTAGATCACCATAGATATATAAATGAAAAGAGGTCCCTATGATTAGTTCCTGGATTGAGATGAGATGATATGAGACAGTATCAGTCCACGAAGGATTAATCATTAAATATCCCTAGCCGTAGTATTATCGAGACTGGACATCGATAATGCGGAATAGGCTAGTATTGCACTTGTGCGCGTTGTGAGGGCACAACGGCATCATAGTTCTCATATATATAAGTATTGGATACTTGTGCAAGTGCGATTGGAGGTCGTGTTTCACCGATGGTACGGGAAACAGCTTCGCTCTGGATAGACCCTTCGGAATCCCATTGGTATTATGACTAGGTGTCTATGGGAGGCCGAAATCAAGGTAGGTGTGTATAGTCTTAACCTGAGACTTGCATCGCTAATACTTACGATAATCGATAAACTTTGGTTTTGGTGGTTGGGGGATCTTAACTGGTTCTGTGTTCACCTCTTCTGGGTTTATCAGGAATCGTAGTGTATTGGATGGATGTGATGTCGAGACAAGAAGTATCACTCCAGTCATAGTGGAGATGATGTCACGCAGGATACGGTATTAGTGCTTAAGTGATGCGCATCCAATCGTGATATTATGACCAGGTCATGAATATCCGATTATAGAGACTAGTTACCAGACATCGATCGTCTAGAGAGAGATAACGATTAATTCGGAATTAATCGATGAATTAATATATTCGATATATTAAACGAAATTAGATTTCGACGCGAATTAAAAATTAGATTTTAATTCGGGCGAACGAATTAATTTAGAATTAATTCGTTAGCGACGAGAATAGTGAATTCGCTAGGCGTAATCATTTAATTACGACGCGATGGAAAAAATCGTTAATTTGGAATTAACGAACCCGAGCCCGAGTGTGATTGCGAGCGCGTTCGTATTTCGAATTCGAGTACGGCGACGCAAGTCACATCAAGCGTCAAATCAATCGTCACATCAAGCGTCAAATCAAAGTCACTTTGAGTGATTGAATGATTTGATTAATGGATTGAGTGAAAGACACTCAACATGTCACTTTATTAAAGTTGATATAACTTGATGGACATTGATATTGGAGTGTGGAACACTCAAGCTTATTACATTCAATTTATTTGACTTTTTGAAAGTTAAAATTAATTGGTAAATCATTTAATATTTTTTTGAAAATATATAAACAAATGATTTACAACTTTTGTAATAACCAATACACAATTTCATCTCTTCATTTGCTCTCTTCTTCTCACGCCCAAAAACAGAATATTGGGACTGGTTTTGAACCAGAAAATGTGACACTAAAGGGAGCAAGAGTGGTTTTTCATGGTGAGAAATCAAGTGCTAGCACACTACGAGTCTTGCGAAGGTGGTAGGGAGGTTCGCCCATGAGCCGGGATCCATCGGACGAAGCTCGGAGCTCCGTTTCTCAGCTCAAAATTCTGATTTGGTGGACAGTGGACTGTTGCAGTGGCGTGAGCAAGGCAGTGCGTTTTTGGCCTTCATTCGTCTCCAAATCGACTCAACCGATCGATGTGAGTATTCCGCTATCTCCATTGATGTGTTCATGCATAATTTCATGTCTTGTTTTGATCTTGGGACCTTAGAAAAACTTAACATTTTCTCCCTCATCTTATAATTAATCCCAGATTAATTTAGAGTGTGAGTCATACGTCATCGGTGAATCTTTGGGAAGCGACCCATGAGATCTCCAGATATGTTGGCAGTAAATTCGGTCGTCGGACTATCCGAACACGTAAGTACCTCGTACTACGTTTATACCGATTTACAAGACAAGGTTGGCCTATAGCAAAGCGCCATGCCTACCCAATTCTTCGGAAAACATCCTTACAGGAATAAAGGATCTATATCAGGCATAATATACGTAGTATTGCATATTTCTGTCCAGTATCGGATGATCACGTGCTAGGCCTGGGGCTGGAATTGTGTCTGCCCCATACGAAGCACATGTCGGATGTCTGGTAACTAGTTTCTATAATCGGATAAACATGACCTTGTCATTTTATCCCGATGACTGCAGTACTTAAGAGTACTAGTACCGTATCCTACGTGACCATCATCTCCATATGACTGGAGTGACACTTCCATCTTGACATCACACCCAACACACTACGATTCTCAATATACCCAGCATTGGCGTACACAGAACCTGTTAAAGCCCTGAATGACTGCAACCAAAGTATATTGATTGTCGCAAGTATTAGCGCTGCAAGTCTCAGGTTAAGACCAAATACACCTACCCTGATTTCGGACTTCCATAGACACATAGTCATACTACCAATGGAATTCTGAGGGGGTCTATCCAGAGCAAAGCTGTTTCCCGTACCATCGGTAAAACACAACCTCCTATTACACTTGCATGAGTATCCTATACCCAAATATATGAGAACTATGTCGTTGTGCCCTCGCAACGCGCATAAGTGCAATACTAGTCTTTTACGTATTTATCGATGTCCAATCTCGATAATACTCTGACTAGGGATATTTAATGATTTATCCTACGTGGACTGATACTGTCTCATATCATTCTCCGTCCAAGAACAAATCATAGGGACCTCATATCATTTATATATCTAGGTGATCTAATCACAAATGATAAGAGAGCAATCTCATTTGTCACATAGTTAATTTGTACAACAACACCATGATCTGTACAAATAGTGACGCTATGGGTCATAATTGTCCAACAATCTCCCACTTGGCCTATAGTCAGTCACTCTAGTGTCTTACACCCGAACTATGTACGGTTGGCTCAAATTGCTGAGAATAGCTTTCGTCAGTGGATTTGCATGATTATCATTTGATGCGATTTATTCGATCATCACATCCCCACGATGTATGATCCGAACGAATCAGATGAATATCGAAGTATATATCTGGAGTATCGATTGTATGACTAGTCCTTAGACTTGAGATCTTTACAATCTTATGTGTAGATCAAATAATTTTGACATTCTCCTTCCCCGGTTCAAGAGATCCGGTTATAAGGGTATGATTAGGTCATTTGTTGAAACACATGAAGTTTGTAAAGATACAACAGAGAATCGCCACTCTCTCGGATAATATTTTCTTATAAGAGTAGTATTCCAGTTCGCGGGTTGATATGTGTGATCAGTGCTTGAGACTGTGGCCGCAACGGAAGAATCATGTGAGATTCTTGGTTAGCACAATTCATGACACTATCAACATCATAACTTTGACTATATGGGTAGATACTTTCCATACCCTAGGTCAAACGGTGGGGATATAGTGAGGCAATGGACCGTATCATATGTAAATCGCATACAAAATGGGTATATATCTTTCATTCTCATTTGGGGGCCTTGACATGTTGCTAGATGTCAACCTTGGTCATTGAAATTGAACGACCATCTGATCGGAGGATAATTTATGTTCGATTAAATTATCACGATTCATTTCATGTCCAACTTGAAGGGAACCCAAAAGGTCACACACAACAAAGCCAAAATCAATGGTTAACAGTGCACAATACAAATTTAACAGCATATATGATTGCTATAGGAATTGTTTATAAATGGTTCAATGTGTTAATTATTGAACATATCATTTATGAGTTCCATAGTGGCTTAGGGAATGGTGAATGACGATAGGGACACTTTGGGAATTGGAATAAATATATAAATAAATAAATAATGTGAATAGAATGTGAATTGTAATTTTTTTTTATATGTTCTTTGTTTTGAATTCCAATTCGGCCCAAACTCTTATTAGGGTTTTATAATCTCATTAAATCACTAAATTAAGATCCAATGACTACGATTAAATTAGCTTTTATCCCACATCGGATTCTTAATTAATTTTGTTTTCTTTGGAGCACCTATATAAACCCAAAGAATTCTTTACAAATTTTTGCACCAAACCTTTCATATCTCGGGTTTATATAAGTAAGCAACTCTAAAGTTTAAGAGTAAGCCACTGATTTTTAGGATCCTTAAGTCTAATTGACTAGAGGAACCTCGAGTTAAAAGTTTTGAGGTATTTTCCTAGGCAAACACCAATGGCAAAATACCCGTGCACTCAAGGCGTAGTCTTGCCATTGAGTTTTGGCTTTGGTGTGTGCATCTTTGAAGGCCACACACTTGGGTGGCTCTTTGGAATGTGGAAAAGCTTGCTGAGTTCGAGAAAAGCTTGTATATTGGAGGGAGGACTGGATGAGTCTTCGATTCAAGTAAGTCTTTTTCTTTCTTTATTATAATTAGAGTTTTTACGATAGTTAGCATGTTTAGGTTTATGTTCTTTGCATGTTTTATAAGTTTTTATGCTTAGAATATATAGTAACATGCCTAGGCTTGTAGAATAATCAAAACAAATGGGTCTTGGGCAAAGGGATAGCGGCATCATAATTTCTTCTTGATGATTCTATGTCTGATTAGAATTTGCATGATGGGTCTTGATTTTGATTATTCTACAAGCCTAGGCATGTTACTATATATTCTAAGCATAAAAACTTATAACTTTGTTTAAAACTCATATGCTTGATGATTCTATGTATGATTAGAATTGGCATGATTGTTTTAGGGTGCAAGCATCTAAATACTTTCTAAGGAAATATAGAGTGTATTGATTATCCTTTAGCTAAGTAATTATTTCGTGATGAACTTAGAGATTTATTACCTTTAAGGCTAATAGATATAAATCACTTGTTTATAATAAAAGACATTATAAAAGATACAAGTGGGGTGGGACCAAGGCGTTAATAAAACTTTCCAAACTAAAGTTAATTTAACCAAAGGCATTACAAGAGTTAGATAATGATTTTGTGTTTTCCTTCACTCACTACCTTTTTATAGCCAAAAGGAAAAGCTGTGAAGACATCTAGATAATCATTTACTCAAAGCTTACCTTAAAGTATATTTAAAGTGTTTGACTAATTTGGAGGATCTATTGTTTATTCCTGTCACCAATGCAATAAGATCCTAAGAGGTAAGGGTATTTAAGAGAGTTTGCTCCACCCTCCCTCAGGGGAATTTTCAATGGAGGAATCCATTTGACAGTTATTCACTTAAACATGCTAAAATCCTCAATAATAATTTAAGTCTAAAATTTGCCTCCCATTGCTAAGTACAGACCCAAATGGCTTAAACCGTATTGGCAGGACTAGGCTTTACCAGACTGACCAATACCAATTTGTCCCTAAATCATACTATTGACAATGGTTTGACTTTTCTGAGTCATAAGACGCATCGACCCTGAAGCGTGGTCTTATAACTTAGTGGCAAAGATTGGGTGTCCACAAGGACTAGCATAAGCTATGGCATGTTTGATTGCCCAACCCAATGATCAATGAATTGTGATATATATCATAAATTGGTTGGGAACCTACCTAATTATCGTATTTTATAACGACCGACCCTAGTCAGAGTTATGAAATGATGATAATGGGATCCTTGCCCACAAGAAATCCATCATATTGGGGTTGATGCAATTTGCTTAAAATTTTAAAATAATTGAGTGGGAGCAACTTCATAATATTAAAAGCCCATATTATTATGAAACATTAATAAAAACATATTCCTAATTTTAACATTCTCTCTTAAAAAGTTGGTTAAAATATTTAACAAACATTCAAATTGAAAACAGAGCATCACTTTGTTCCATCCTTGATGAGCATAAGCTCAAAGGGGACAACTACAATGACTGGTTTAGAAACCTTAAAATTATCTTACGACAAGAAAAGATTTTCTATGTTCTTGAAAGACCATTTCCCCCTGAACCTACAGAAGATGCTGACCAAAATACATTTGATACTTGGAAGAAACACGTCGATGATGATGAGCAAGCAATTTGCATAATGCTTGGCTCTATGTCGAATGAAATTCAAAAAGCTCACGAAGATATGGATGCTCAAACCATCATCTTTCACTTGAAGGAGTTGTATGCAACTTTCGTTCATACTATGAGATTCCAAGTGTCATGTGCCTTATTCCAAACAAGGTATAAGGAATGATCTATTAGTGGACATCTGCTTAAGATGATTGGCCACATTGAAAAATTGCCCAACCTCGGGTTCATCATGGATCATGAGATAGGTCAAGATCTAATTCTTCAGTCCTTACCAAAAGACTTCTCTAACTTTATTATGCAGTTTCATCTGTCTGATAAAGAAGCTACTTTAGCAGAATTACACAATCTGATAAAGCAAGTAGAGAATGACTTGAAACCGGAGCTTAAAACCTCTGTCATGCTTACGGGTACAGATCTGAAGCCACGAGGCCCAAAGAAAAATATGGGCAATGCCAAGGCTCCAGATCACCTTAAGCCCAATGGTAAGGTGGAGAAGAAAAAGGGAAATGGTAAATGTTTCTTTTGTGGAAAGAAGGGTCATTGGAAGAAAGACTGCAGATCCTTGAAAGCCAAGGAAGCTATGGAAGCCCAAGAGGCCAAGAAGCCCAATGCTTCAGGTATGTTGTATATGATTGAACTACATTCTCAAAACTCTAAACTTTTTACTTGGGTGTTTGACAGCGGTTGTGGGACTCACTTGTGTAACAATGTGCAGGGCCTGAGAAATAGTAGGAGACTCCTTCATGGGGAGGTTGACTTTCGCATGGGTAATGGAGAAAAACTGGCTGCATTGTGCGTGGGGACTTATTCATTAGTTTTGCCGAATGGTTTAGTTTTAGACTTAGAAGATGTGTTTATGTACCTTCTCTAGTAAAGAACATCATTTCATTTTCTTCTTTATGTAATAAAGGCTTTTCATGCCTAATAAGTTGTACATAATGTTCTATTTATTTCAATGAAATAAAATATGAAGATGGTATTTTGAATAATGGTATCTATGTCTTACAAACTAACAAAGAATGTTCAACCTCTAATGTATACAATGTTAACTCGAAAAATCTCAATGAATCACTTCTATGGCACAGTCGCTTAGGTCATATCAATGAAACAAGATTAACTAAGATATATAAGGATGGGTATTTCAGACCCTTCAAATATGAACCTTATGGAACTTGTGAGTCTTGTTTACTTGGTAAAATGACCAAATTACCCTTCAAAGGTAAAGGACAGCGTGTAACGGAGACATTAGAACTCATACACTCTGATGTATGCGGACCAATGTCAGTCACCGCTAGCGGTGAATTCTCCTACTTCATTACCTTTATCGATGATCACTCGCGATATGGGTATGTGTACCTTATGCGGTACAAATCTGAAGCCTTTGAGAAATTCAAAGTCTTCAAAGCTGAAGTAGAAAACCAGCTTAATAAAAGTATAAGTCACTAAGGTCTAACCGAGGTGGTGAATACTTAAGCGACAAATTTCAAGATTACTTGAGAGAAAATGGCATTGTTTCCCAGTGTACTCTTCAGGAACTCCACAGCATAATGGGGTCTCTGAAAGGAGAAATCGGACATTATTAGATATGGTCCGCTCAATGATGCCAGACACAGATCTACCTCTTTCATTTTGGGGTCTTACTTCAGAAACTGCAACACTACTACTAAACCAAGTTCCTTCCAAGACTGTTAGTTAAACACCATATGAGTTATGGTTTGGGAAACATCCTAGTCTTAGTTATCTAAGAGTTTGGGGATGTGACACATATCTAAGAGTTCTGGAGAAAAAACAATGCAAGATGGTGATCCTGACCTAGTGGGATTCATGAATTGTCTGAGTGTCCTAGGGTGATTAGGATCTCCATGCTGAGACTCGTTTTCTTTCTGATTAACTGGGTTTTCAACCTGGGCAGGTGGATTTTCAATTTTG
>SKCR01023877.1:0-48732 GCA_019454045.1 Zanthoxylum bungeanum | reverse complement strand
GTTTAAAAAGGGAGATTCACGTTTCTCTCTCGAAGTCCACGTTTTAGGGTTTTGTTTTGGACAAAAATAAAAGCTTCTCTCTCTCTCACGGTCTCCTTGGCCGATTCTTCTTCATTTTTCTGGTTTGGACACACAAAATGGAGAACCTAATGATCTTGTTGCAAGATCCTTGGCTAGCACACCATATGGGTTATATTAAGGTGATAGGGAAGTGAGTTTGTGAGCTTGAAAAGCTTGAAGCTTGGAGCTTCAATGGAGTCTTTCATGGCCGATTTTTGGAGCATCAAAACAGCCCCCACCGTGCGCCCCACTGCAGTTCTTGAAGGTCAAAACCGAGCTCCATGGAGGAACAAAAGACTTGTGTTCTTTGCATCTCAAACCAATCATTGTGAGTATATGTTTCCGCCATTATTCCTTGATGTATTCATGCGATTTTATTCTTGATTTGGATGATTCTTGGGACCTAATTAGGAACTCAACACATACACCCTTAAACATGCATTCTAAATACATAATAAAGCGCGTATAATAAAATAATAATGATATGCGGATGTATACTTTACACAATGATCCTAGATCAAATCTCTCCCTTTTCCCTCTCCCGCTAGCACATGTATCACTTCTACCCGTTACACTACATTTCTAAAGAAACCTCATTTGCATTTAGGGGAATAGGTGAGAAGAGAATACAAAGAATAAGGAGGTGATAAGGCTGGACACGCAGGTCCAATTAATAATCAAATTTATTACAACAATTTCTAAAATTATCCCACCCATCTAATATCCATCCGATATACATTATTCATGCATCACAACCATGTATTCACACATGCATGTTATCAATTAATCTAATCAAATTAATTAATCTGATAATTACAGACCATCCAATGTTCAAACAATGATTTGATTTTGCGCGAGTCAAACTCGTTTTGCGAATAAGTACTCAAAGTAAGAATTCTCGAATTAAATTAAACTACATAATTAAATCCAATTCAATTTGTATTTAATACTAATTCACTATTTAATTCCAAATTAAATACTACATTTTATTAAACGAACCATTACGACTTAAAATCCAAATTTAATCGTTACGGGACTCAAAGCCCGATTAACGTCCAACGTTAATTTAATTAAAGTCCAATGGGCTTTTAATTATTTCTTAAGGCGTGGACTTTTGGTCAACTCGGGTCAAACCGAATAACCAAAATCCAATCCGGGAATTACCCCATAAGCCAAGAAATCAATTTTGGCCCATTAGGCCCAATTAAACTTTAAAGGTCCATTAGTCGCATTTGGGCTTTATGGATGCGGTTTTGGGCCCAATTGGATCCGATCCAATTGGCCTAAACCTAACTTGGTACAACCAAGTCCAATAAGCCTAATAACAACTTTAAAAGCCTAAATTCAATTTTAAGGCCCAAATAATTAAATTCCAAAAATCCAATTTCCCAATTTAATTACACTAAAGTGTATAACACAATTAATCATCCAAATCAATATTTCCAAAACATTAATTTAAACAATTAATCATGCTCAATTACAACAAAACATGTCCAACACATTTCATCAAAAATCAAACCCAATTTTACATGCTATATCATTCTCGGCAATTTGGGCAATTTGTGTCCGATTCGGTTTCAATCCAATTAAATCCACAATCGACATTAAATCAACATTCCCGAATGATTCCAATTCATCCAATGAACAAAAAATCAAAAATTTCAAGACAATTAGAGCTTCCAACCATTCGGCCAGCACAAAAATTGGGGAAAAAATGATCCAATCATAATTTCTTCAAATTGATCTAATCAATCCTTAATTAAAACACATTTAAACATATTCATTCATCCAATTTCATAAATCATGCTCAAACACAATTTTACCCAAATTTCAAGCCCTAAAATTTTCATGCTCAACCTTGCTCAAGATACCATTGTTGGTGTTTGCTAAGGTCCCAAGATCATTAAACAAGCATGAAACAAGTGTAAATACAAATCAACGAAGTTGCGGAATACTTACATCAATCGGTTGAGCGACGCGCGAGGCAACAAAATCTGATTTTCTGCTCGGCAGTGGACTGTCACAGCTCACTGATTTTCGGCCATGGTTGGATCATCTTCGTCAAGCTCCAAGCTTCGTCAAATGATTCCCGGCTCATGGGTGGACTTCCCTATCACCTTCGTATGTCTTCGTAGTGTGATAGCACTCCCGATTTTGCCATAAAATCGCGACTCTAAGCTTCCATAGCTCACGGTTTTTGCCTAGCTCAAACCTGTGAAGAAATGGCAATGAATACCGAGAGAGAGGAGAATAATAAATGGCTCCAATTCGTGAGCAACAAGAGAGAGAATGGAAGTTATGTATTTGTTTATCATTTTGTGTATCTAATACACAATATTCCATTTTAAAAAAAAAATCAAATAATTGATTTAGCAAATACAAAAAGTCAAGCCATAATTGCCAACCACTTCCACCACTATTCACATCAACTCACATCACTCAATCAAGTGACAACTTGTCACATCACTCAAAGTGACATTTGATTTGACGCTTGATGTGACTAATGATTTGATGTTTGATTTGACTTGTGTGCCGCACTCAAATTCGAAATGCGAATGCACTCGCAAACAATCCCGGGCTCGGGTTTGCTAATTCCAAATTAACAAACTTTTTGTTGCGAAGTAATTAAATGATTACTCCTAGCGAAGTCACTATTCACGTCGCTAACGAATTAATTCTAAATTAATTTGTTCGCCTGAATTAAAATCTAATTTTAATTCCGTGTCGAAATCTAATTTCGTATAATATATCGAATATATTAATTTAATCGATTAATTCCAAATTAATCGTTATCTCTCTTTAATTGATATTTTATCCCAGATAAAATATCTCCGCAATTAATCCCAGATTAATTTTCTCTCTCTTCTAATTAATCCCAGATTAATTTAGAGTGCGGGTCATACGTCATAGGTGAATCTTCGGGAAGCGACCCATGAGATCCCCGGATATGTTGGCAGTAAATTCGGTCGTCGGACTATCCAAACACGTAAGTACCAAATACTACGTTTTTTAGATTTACAAGACAAGGTTGGCTTCTAGCAAAGCGCCATGCCTACCCAATTCTCCAGAAATATCCTTACTGGAATAAAGGATCTATATCAGGCGTAGTATACGTAGTATTGCGTATTTCGATCCAGTATCGGATGATCACGTGTTAGGCCTAGGGCTGGATTATGTCTGCCCCGTACGAAGCACATGTCGGATGTCTGGTAACTAGTCTCTATAATCGGATAAACATGACCTTGTCATTTTATCCCGATGACTGCAGTACTTAAGAGTACTAGTACCGTATCCTACGTGACCATCATCTCCATATGACTGGAGTGACACTTCCGTCTTGACATCACACCCAACACACTATGATTCTCAATATACCCAGCATAGGCGTACACAGAACCTGTTAAAGCCCTGGACGACCGCAACCAAAGTATATTGATTGTCGCAAGTATTAGCGGTGCAAGTCTCAGATTAAGACCAAATACACCTACCCTGATTTCGGACTTCCATAGACACATAGTCACACTACCAATGGAATTCCGAGGGGGTCTATCCAGAGCGAAGCTGTTTCCCATACCATCGGTAAAGCACAACCTCCTATTACACTTGCATGAGTATCCTATAACCAAATATGTGAGAACTATGCCGTTGTGCCCTTACAACGCGCATAAGTGTAATACTAGTCTTTTACGTATATATCGATGTCCAATATCGATAATACTCTGACTAGGGATATTTAATGATTTATCCTTCGTGGACTGATACTGTCTCATATCATTCTCAATCCAGGAACAAATCATAAGGACCTCCTATCATTTATACATCTTGGTGATCTAATCACAAATGATAAGTGTGCAATCTCCTTTGTCACATAGTTAATTTGTACAACAACACCATGATCTGTACAAATAGTGACGATATGGGTCATAATTGTCCAACAGATGACACGTGGTATGCGGCTATCGGTAGACTAATTATTGCCTCGGTGTCGCGACGCGTGAAATTATGCTCGTCGTGACACTGATGTTAGCAATGACATGTAGTGTCGGCGGCATGGGATGATGACATGTTGACCAGTGCTTACACACGCGTATAATGCAAGCGCACGTATCGTTCAAGTAGTATAAACAGTATCGATCCCACGAGGACCTAAAACCTTTGCTATTAATTTTTTATGAGGTCAAATGTTTACAAGTATCTAATAGATTGATTGTTTGATTGTGGTGTCTTTAAAACTTAAAACAAGTAAAAATTTACGGGTAGTAAAAATTTAAATAAAATAAAAGAGATAAAGTAAAATACTGAAAATTAAATACTGAAAAGTAAATTGCTGAAAAGTAAAAAAAAAGTAAAAAGTAAAAAGTAAAAAGTAAAAAGTAAAAAAAATAAAAGTAAATTACTGAAAGTAAATTGCTGAAGAGTAAATTGCTGAAAAGTAAATTACTGAAAATTAAATAAAGTAAAAGTACAATAAAAGAAAATGTTGGGATTAGAGGATCAACTTTTATTACTACTATTTTAGATATCTCCTTAATATAATATATTAACTTTACGTGATAATTACCAACCAGCCATAAAGGCGGTATCCTGATTAAGTCAAATTAATAATTAATTACCAACTGACCAACCAGGCGGTATCCATACTTAGTCAGGTTACAACCAATTTATAATTAATTATCAACCGGCCAATATAGCGGTATCCTCATTAAGTCAAGTTTTAAATAGTTTATATATTATAATTAAGGGAGATTCATCTAAATAGTAATAATAAAAGCTTTACCTTTCACCCCAACAAAGGGGAATTACCTCCTAATTGCTTGAAAAATAAAAACTGCAAAAGTAAAGAAATGAAAGGATTGTGCTTAAAAATAAATTGCGGAAAGTAAAAACTGAAAAAAAAAAAAAAGAAAGTGCGAAAGCGGAAATTAATTACTGAAAGCTGTAAATAAACAAACAAGATACAATCTTCTTATTTATTCTTTAGGAATTTCAAAGAAGAAAGTATGAATTTTAGAAATGAAATGGCTTGGTATTTATAGGCAAAATTTTACCTCCATCAAATCATCCATCAAATTCTCCACCAAATCCATTATTAATTTCTCCACTAATTACTCCACCAAATCCATTATTAATTGCTCCACTAATTGCTTATCATGTTTGGTGATGATTTGATAATTTTATTATTTATTTATTAATTTATTTTTTTGCTTTGAAAATGATTGAAAATGACTTTAATAATTACACACCACACACTTCTGGATGGTTCATCCATTTCGGTCATGAAATCTTCAGAATTCGAAAGTATTTTGTCTTTCAAAATTGTAGATCTTTGAGTCTTCTTTAATCTGGAACTTGAATTAGCTCAATCCGATATCGGAGTAAAACGTTATGCCCAAAATACGACAGATGTGCAAAATTAGAATTTCCAAAACTGCACTTTGTCAAAAACGGCCTTTCAAATTTCCAATCTCCAAAATTAAAATATCAAGTCCAAAAATTGCCCTTATTTGACCTAAATGATTTCATTGAGACCCGATATTATTTTATCTGCAAAATGATTTCATTGAGACCCGATATTATTTTATCTGCAAAATAAATTAAAACACATCAAAACGTTCATCAAACCCGAAAAACTAAACAAAATATTAAGTTAAAGGGGCGGTAAATATTGATATATTTTCCGCTCATCACATGTGTCCGGCGTATGTTAGCAAGATTGTTGTGATGTTGACATGTGGCCGACGTATGTTAGCAAATGCGTATGATAACAAGTTTCTCTGATGTTGACACGTGTCCGGTGCAATTTAGCGTTCGCGACGCAGAAATGACAATTTTGCCATTTTGCTCCATTTTTCGCTGTTTTGGCCCTGATTTGATTCCAGTGAGTCCTGAAAACCTTATTTATCTACAAAATACGCAAAACACATCAAAATATTCACAAATCTCAAGAAACTATACAAAAATATTAAGTAAAATAGGTGGGAAAAAGTGATATATTTACCGCTTATCAGATATCTTCATGCCCTTTGAGATTATCAAGACTCATTACAACTCAATTGAAATTGTATTATTACAGACATTACCAACAAATATGGAACTAACAATCTCCCTATTTGGCATTCTGTGACAAAACACTACTTAATATAAAGACTACGGTAAAAGACCCAAAAATAAAATAGCATACTGCCAACCATCAAGACAGTGACTTATTGCAATATGACTCAATCTAATATCTAACCAAGTAGTCTTTAAGTCGATGCCACCATAGCCATTAATCTGCTCACTTAAAACATCCACATATAACATTCTACCGTGAAAAGCATATGAAATATAAAGGGTAGATAAAAAAATGAAATAAAAATCTCATGCATGTAAAGGTAGACATCCTACTCCCCCTTAATCATACTCTCATTGAAACGGAAATCCTACTCCCCTTTAAGAAGAATTGTTTTTTTTAAAAAAAAAATGGATTTTAAAAAAAAAATGGATTCTACTCCCCATTTGATCAAAAAATGAAAATGGGTAAAAAATAACATGTCAAAATACCAATTATAACTCACATGCAAGAGAATATGCATATTTAATGCAAACTGAACTTACTCCCCCTCACTAACAGTCTTACTTAGTTAGCAAAATGAACACATATGAAGTAAATGAAAAAAACTCACAATTATGCAATATTAAATGATATACAATATGCAATGATTATTATTCTTAACCGACAATGTACACTTATGCACAGTCTAAAGGATGTCCCAAGCATCCATGGATATTTCACACATAGAAATTCTCTTAAACGTCACAGAGCAAACAACAGCATGAGATGACATTAATAGCCTAGTTGTTTCTATTGCTAGCATCAAACTCGTCCTTAGTCTAGGTTAGTTTATCCTAAGGGGAGGAGGCCCCATTGAAAATAACCACGGGAGGTTTTCACCCATACTCTACTGACATCCACACACTCTCATATAGAGATTTGAGGAATATACAAACTTAGTGAAGGTACTTTGTCACATCAAAAAAGGGGGACATTTTATAGGTTTACTTCTATCCATATAAGACGGGTCAATGACCGAGGTCGGTGACATGATCCAGGCCGACAACAAAGCAAAAGACCCATTACAAGTACTAGAAGGGCCAATTACGAGGCAGAGGACCAAAAGACTCAGAGAGTTTTATGGCCGACTGCAACAAACAAATAGAGACGCATGTGGGCTTCGATGGAAAGGGCCCAAAGCCATTTCACTTGGCCCAAATCAGTTTAGAATAAAGCTTCATAGGCATTTGAAGACTTAAAAACTTGGTATTTTTGTAATTTCGTATTTAGGGGCATTGTTGTCTTTATGCCTTTAGGGTTTCTTTTGTATCACTATTTAAGCTTTCTTTCTTTTTCATTTTGGGACAATCAACGAAATTTATAAAAACTCAAAAGCTTAAAGCTTTGGCTATGGCCGAATTCTTGTAAGGGAGGGATTCCCCTTTTCAAGTTTGAATCGACTTATCTAAGTTTTGGCAAACTTAATGGCGTCTCCATTGCTAGCAAAACACTACAAGGATTCATCTTAAAGGTTTAAAATTTGAAATTCTAATATATTGGGCTTAATAAGTGCATCAAAAATTTCATTGGTATATAGGATGGAAAACCGGATATAAATTCCATAGCCAAATCTGAATGGACGGTAATATGGTCTGCACTCGGGATACAATTCCACTTACCTTTGGATTTTTATAATGCACTTAGATTCATTAAATAGTTTGATTAAAATCTTGACCTTTTTAGGATTCTAAAAATCTTAAACTAATTAATGTTCTAGAATTTTAAGAGTATAAATATAATAGGTCACTAATACTACACCATTTAAATTAGTTTAATTGAATATATTAATTAGTAGAGAGTAATGATATTAGCGACATAAATTTTAAGAGTTAAAATTAGTTATGTCACTAATAATATACTTATGTTAGTAAAAAATATGATTTAGTCGCCATAAATTTATTCACACTAGTAAATATAAAATATTAGATATTTTAAAATAGAAACCTTAATTTTAAAATAGTGAGTGGGAGAGGGACATACGACAGTATATCTCGCGATCTCCGTTGTTAGTCCGAAAACGTGAGATTCAAAGGGCGCCTCAAGACGGCTTTGCTTTCACCCCCTATAGATGGTGTCCATTTTGGGTCAATATCAAGTTTGGATTCCGAGAGGATAGGTACTCTATTTTTATCTGGTGAACTAACCTACCCTACAGCGGCACTTCACTAGTTAAGTCCAAGGGTTACGAAATGACGGGTCACACTCACAAAGGAATGATTAAATGTTAATCAAAATTCCTTGATCAAATCAAATGGTGGTTGATTAATATAGGAATAAGAGTTATTTTAAGATTATCTTGATCTATCATATAAATACTTGACCTACCCTACGGAGGCACTTATTTGTGGGATGATAGATTTTTATGGCATAATAATTCTCTTAGGTTTGTAATTCGTTATTCATGGTTCATGCATCATGTTTAAATTTATTCCAAAATTATTTGATAGTTTTAATATGCAATGAATGATTTTTAAATGCATGTTTTTTTTTCAGCCATGGTTTCTCCAATTATTTTCATACTCTTAAATGATAAATTAACGGGAGAAAGCTATGTTAAATGGAAAGTAACATGAACGCTATCATGGTCTGTGAGGACCTAAAGTTTATCCTGATGGAGGAGTGTCCTCCCGAGTCAGCTAGAAATGCTGGCCAAGTTGTACATGATGCCTACCAGAAATAGGTCGCGGCTAATGAGCCTATGGCTTCAGCATCTCAGATGATGGAGTCGTTGCAGGGCATGTTCGGGCAATATTCAGAGCGTCAACGCCATGAGGTCATGGACTCAGCGATGACTGCTAGGATGAAGGATGGGACTGTTGGACAATTATGACCCATAGCATCACTATTTTGTAAATGACATTGTGTTCTTGTACAAAATTAACTATGTGACAAAGGAAATTACTCTTTCATCATTTTGTAATTAGATTACTCGGATATATAAATGATAAAAGTCCTTATGATTAGTTCCGGATTAATAAGATATGAGACAATATTAATCCATGAAAGGTTTAATCATTAAATATCCCTAGTCATAGTATTATCGAGACTGGACATCGATAATGCGGAATAGACTAGTATTACACTAGTGCGAGTTATGGAAGCGTAACGACATAGTTCTCATATATTTAAGTATTGGATACTTATGCAAGTGTAATAAGAGGTTCTGTTTACCGATGGTACGGAAACAACTTCGCTCTGGATAGACCCATCAGAATCACATTGGTAGTATGACTATGTGTCTATGGGAATCCGAATTAGGGTAGGTGTATATAGTCTTAACCTAATACTTGCATCGTTAATACTTGCGACAATCAGTATACTTTGATTTTGGTTGTGTACGCCTCTTCTGGGTATACTGAGAATCGTAGTGTATTGGGCGTGATGTCAAGATGGAAGTATCACTTTAGTCACGCAGAGATACATAATAGGTACTCTATAGTACTATAGCCATCGAGAAAGTATGACTAGGTCATGATTTTCTGATCATAAAGAGACTAGTTGCTAGTGATCTAATATATGCTTCGTACAGGGCAGACACAACTCCAGCCCCAGGCCTAGCATGTGACATCCGATACTGGATCGTAATACGCAATACTATATATACTACGCCTGTCAAAGATCTTGTATTCCTCAAAAGAATATTTCTGGAGAATTGGGTAGGCACGATGTTTTGCTAGAAGCCAACCATGTCTTGTAAATCGATAAGAACGTGGTACCGGGTACGCACGTATTCGGATGGTCCGATGACTTTATTTACTGCCAACATATCCAGTGATCTCTTGGGTCGCCTCCCAAAGATTCACCGATGACAATTGACTCGAACAGAATTAATCAGTGATTAATTAAGAGAGAGAAAATTAATCTGAGACTAATTACGGCAAGAATTAATCTGGGATTAATTCGACTAGAAGAGAGAGAACGCGATTAATTTGGAATTAATTGGTAAAATAAATTTAATAGTAAAATAAATTTTTCTATTTAATTTATTTATTTGGGCTAAAATAATATATTGGATATATTAAATGAAATCAGATTTCAAAGTGGAATTAAAATTGGATTTTAATTCGGGCAAACTAATTAATTTAAAATTAATTTGTAAGCGACTTTCGTAATAATTTTGCTAGGCATTATTATTTAATTAAATTAGATTTAATTATGTCGCAACGGTAAATTCATTTAGTTCGGAATTAAACAAACCCGGGCCCGAGAGAAGTTCCATGTTGAGTTAACTGAATTAAATTCGGAATTTAAAAGTGGTGGGACCCACTTCACTAACATCACTTGTTTGACTAATGATGTAAGTGGTTAGGCTTAAAATTTTGGATTTGATTTGTTGAGTGAAAAGCTTGGATTGCTTTTACAACACACTAACCAAATCCAACACTCAACCTCATTATATATTACTTGGTCAACTTTGGAAGTGGTACAAGGTTACTATTCACATCAACCATTTTTCTCTTCTTTCTCCTTGAGACCGTGAGCTTCATCTCTCTCCCATGGAGTTTTGTTGTAAAATTCTTGTAAGTTAGCACTTTAAGGAAACAAATGAGGGTGATAGGGAGACTCACCTATGAGTTTGGAAGAACAAATAGGGCTTGGAGCTTCCATCATCCATGAAAAGTTTTGAACTTCTCCCAATCTTTGAAGATTATTCACACACAAATCATTCCTTAGAGATCATTGGCATGTCTAGGACACTAACAATGGTATCAGAGCCATCCTAAGTTTGATTTGAAAATCTATGGTTCATGACTTTAATTTGGGGTTTTTGTGTTTGGAGCATGATTTGCCTAAATTGATTGTTTGGTTGAGTCTGGAAGATGATGAATTGGATTTGTGCATCTTTGGATTTGAGAAAAATTGATTGGATCAAAAATCCCCAAATCCATCCCCTTGGTCGAATCTACCATAGTGTGTGTTCATGGTGATTCTTTGTTAATTAGACCATTGGATGTGTTTGAAGCATGAAATAAATATTAGATGTTGATTTAATTAGATTGAAATCAAATTTATTGCTATTTTGTGCCATATTGCCGTGAACAATTGAAACATGTATAGATTGATTTTGCTTCAATTTGTGTTGAACATGAATTGGAATTAATGAGCATGATTAATTGATTTAATTCATATTTTGGAAACATTAGATTAGTTGATTAATTATGTTAATTGCACTTTAATTAAATTAATATCTAATTTTGAATAATGTGTTAATTTAATTTGTTGTAATTGGGCTTAATGGGCTTGGTTGGGCCAAGCTTGGTTTAGGACAAATGAATTAGATACAAATTGGGCCTAAAACCAATTTCATAAAGTCCAAATATAACTATTGAGCCTTTTAATATTTAATTGGGCCTAATGAGCCAAAATAAATTTTTTGGCAAAAATGGTGATTCCTTAATTGGGCCTTGGCATTTGGGTTTGATCCATATTGTGTTGGGAAGCGACCGCGAGTGCGATGCGGAAAAATAAATAATTAAAATTATGTTGCCGCTTTCCCTTTGCCCAATACCCATTTGTTTTGATTATTCTACAAGCCTATGCATGTTACAATATATTCTAAGCATAAAACTGATAAAATATGCAAAGAACATAAACCTAAACATGCTAACTATCATAAGAACTCTAATTAAAATAAAGAAAGAAAAATACTTGCTTGAACCGTAGACTCCTCCAGTCCTCCCTCAAATCTACAAGCTTTTCTCGAACTCAGCAAGCTCTTCCACGTTCCAAAGATCCACCTAAGTGTATGGCCTCCAAAGATGCACACACCAAAGCCAAAACTCAACGGTAAGACTACGCCTTGAGTGCACATGTATTTTGCCCTTGGTGCTAGCCTAGGCAAATACTTTAAAACTTTTAACTCGAGGTTCCTTTAGTCAATTAGACTTAAGGATCCTCAAAATCAGTGGCATACTCTTAAAACTTTAGAGTTGCTCACTTATATATACCCAAGATTTTAAAGGTTTTGTGCAAAAATTTGTGAAGAATTCTTTGGGTTTATATAGTGCACTAAAGACAACAAAATTAATTAAGAATCCGATGTGGGATAAAAGCCAATTTAATCTTAACTATTGGATATTAATTTAGTGGTTTAATGAGATTATAAAACCCTAATAAGAGTTTGGGCCGAATTGGAATTCAAAACAAATAACAAAATTAAATAATAAAAAAATTTACTATTCACATGGTACTATTCACGCATTCCTATTCACGTGAATAGTAAAAAAAATTTTTTATTTATTTATTCCAATTCCCAAAGTTAAATATGTATTGTGCACTGTTAACTATTGATTTCGACTTTGTTGTGTGTGACCTTTTGGGTTCCCCTCAAGTTGGACATGAAATGAATCGTGATAATTTAATCGAACATAAATTATCCTCCGATCATATGGTCGTTGATTTCAATGACCAAGGTTGACATCTAGCAACATGCCAAGGCCCCCAAATGAGAAGGAAATATATATATACCCATTTTGTATGCGATTTACATATGATACGGTCCCTCGCCTCACTATATCCCCACCTATTGACCTAGGGCACGGAAAGTGTCTACCCATATGGTCAAAGGTATGATGTTGATAGTGTCATGAATCGTGCTAACCCAAGAATCTCACATAATTCTTCCGCTGTGGCCATAGTCTCAAGCAATGATCACACATATCAACTTGCGAACTGGAATACTACTCTTATAAGAAAATATTATCTGAGAGAGTGGCGATTCTCTCTTGTATCATTACAAACTTCATGTGTTTCAACAAATGACCCAATCATACCCTGATGACCGGATCTTTTGAACCGGGGAAGGAGAATGTCAAAGTTATTTGATCCACATATAAGATTATAAAGACCTAAAGTCTAAGGACTAGTCATATAATCGATACATGAAAGTTCTCACAGACACATGGGATAAACACTCCATATGAAAAATTTTGGTGGTCAGTTCGATGGACACGAGCAACTCATGCATCCATGTGACACACCAAGTGAACGAATCTCCGCTAGTAGCCTATGAGATCGGCTACCTCACTTAAGGGCGGATCATATCATCATTCTAGTCTCTCCGCTTTGTGAACGCCCAGATTATTCAAAAAACTATGACTAGGAACATTTAAGAGTAATGATTCTCATAAGGCGTGGAAGCCATCGTCTTATTACTCCAATGGTTTTATTACAATGTTGATGATTCATATAAGTTATATAAGACACGTATAATAAAGATTTCCATTTTATTAATTAATGAAAATATTACAAATACATGTACATATAGCCCATCCAAAAGTTGGGTATAGGGCATATCCCTAACAATCTCCCACTTGCACTATAGCCAACTAGTATGAATCTGGACACCATACTCTCGGGTGTGCCTATCATGCTTTTGTTGAGTCAACCCTTTAGTCAGAGAATCTGCAAGATTATCTTCTGTGGGTATTTTCTCTATAATAACTTTTTTTCTCTCAACAATCTCCCTGATGAGACGAAATCGCCTGAGTACATGCTTGTATTTCTGGTGGGACCTTGGTTCCTTTGATTGAGCAATGGCGCCCGCGTTGTCACAGTACATCGTGATTCCATTCTTTATCGCAGGAAGCACTTCCAGTTCAGTGGTGGAGTCCACTATAGTTGACTGCTTTAAGCTTTTCCAACTGACAGCACCGCCATTCAAAGTAAACAGATATCCTGTTTGCGATCTGCTGTCATCCATGTCGGTTTGAAAGCTCATATCACAGTAACCAATGACTTTCATCTCAAAACAATCTTCGTATGTCAAAAACACATCCTTAGTTCTTCTCAGATACTTGAGGATTGTTTTGACAGCTGCCCAGTGTTGCTCACCAGGATTTGCCTGATACATGTTCGTTATGCTAAGAGCATAAGAGACATGAGGTCATGTACATAGCATGGCGTACATGATTGATCCTATTGCTGAAGCATAAAGGGATCCTACTCATACGCTCTCTATCTAAAGGAGTATGTGGACATTGCTCCTTAGATAATTTGATTCCATGACAAGTAGGTAAATTACCTATTTTGGAATCTTCCATTTTGAAACTTTTCAAAACTTTATCTATATACGTAGATTGAGAAAGTCATAACAACCTCTTAGATCTATCATGGTAGATCTTAATGCCGAGGATGTAGGCTGCTTCTCCCAAATCTTTCATGGAGAAATTCTGAGATAACCATTGCTTGGTGGCTTGCATCATGGAATATCATTCCCGATGATTAATATGTCATTGGCATATAATACAAGAAATACAACAGCACTCCCACTACTTTTCCTGTAAACACAAGGCTCGTCTACATTTTTGATGAAGTAAAATTCTTTGATTGTCTCATCAAATCGTATATTCTAACTTCTGGAGGCTTGCTTGAGTCCATAAAAGGATCGTTTAAGCTTACATACTTTATTATGATCATCCTTAGATGCAACCCCTCAGGTTGTGTCATATAGACTTCCTCTAGGAGGTTCCCATTAAGGAAAGCTGTTTTGACATCCATCTGCCAAATCTCATAATCAAAGTGTGCAGCTAGTGCCAGTAAAATTCGAATGGATTTTATCATTGCAACAGGCGAGAAGGTTTCCTCATAGTCAATTCCTTGGATTTGTCTATAACCTTTCGCCACCAACCTAGCCTTATAGGTTTGGATGTTGCCTTCTGCATCAGTTTTACGCTTGTAAATCCACTTGCAGCCTATAGGTTTTATCCCTATTAGGCATGAAAAGCCTTTATTACATAAAGAAGAAATTGAAATGATGTTCTTTACTAGAGAAGGTACATAAACACAATCTTCTAAGTCTAAAACTAAACCATTCGGCAAAACTAATGAATAAGTCCTCACGTACAATGCAGCCAGTTTTGCTTTATTACCCATGCATAAGTCAACCTTCCCATGACAGAGTCTCCTACTGTTTCTTAGGCCCTGCACATTGTTACACAAGTGAGTCCCACAACCGGTGTCAAGCACCCAAGTAGAAGGTTCATAGTTTTGAGAATATAGTTAAATCATATACAACATACATGAAGCATTGGGCTTATTGGCCTCTTGGGCTTCCTTAGATTCCATGGCTTTTAAGGATCTGCAGTATTTCTTCCAATGACCATTCTTTCCACAAAAGAAACATTTCCCATTTCCTTTTTTCTTCTCCACCTTACCATTGGGCTTTAGGTGATCTGGAGCCTTGGCCTTGCCCTTAATTTTCTTTGGGCCTCGTGGTTTCAGGTCCGTATCCGTAAGCATGACTGAGGTTTTAAGCTTCGATTTCACGTCCTTATCTGCTTGCTTTATCAGATTGTGCAATTCTGCTAAAGTAGCTTCTTTATCAGACAGATGAAACTGCATAATAAAGTTAGAGAATTCTTTTAGTAAGGACTGAAGAATTAGATCCTGACATATCTCATTATCCATGATGAACCCGAGGTTGGCCAATTTTTCAATGTGGCCAATCATCTTAAGCACATGTCCACTAACAGATCCTTCCTTATACCTTGTTTGGAATAAGGCACATGACACTTGGAATCTCATGGTATGAACGGAAGTTGTATACAACTCCTTCAAGTGAAAGATGATGGTTTGAGCATCCATATCTTCGTGAGCTTTCTGAAGTTTGTCTGACATAGAGCCAAGCATTATGCAAATTTCTTGCTCATAATCATTGACGTGTTTCTTCCAAGCATCAAATGTATTTTGGTCAGCATCTTCTGCGGGTTCAGGGGGAAACGGTCTTTCAAGAATATAAAAAATCTTTTCTTATCGTAAGACAATTTTAAGATTTCTAAACCAGTCATTGTAGTTGTACCCTTTGAGCTTATTGTTGGGTTTCTAATTAGTCCCAAGATCGATTTCAAGCAAGAAACACATGTGAATACATCAAGAAATATGGCGGAATCATATTTACATTGATCGGTTATCCGATGCGATGAATAAAAATCCTTGTGCTCCTCCTAGAGGCTCTCGATAGTGGGCTTTTTGTGCTCCTTAAGAATTCGGTCACCACCTCCATGGACGCTCCAAGCTCCAAGCTTTGTATTGTGATTCCATGCTCACAAGTTGGTTTCCCTATCACCTTAGGATGACCCTTTATGTGCTAGCATTGGCAAGATTTGCCACAAATCTTCCATTTTTTTTCTTCTTGTTATTTTCGGCCAAGCCAAGAAATGGAGAAGAAAATGGCTTCAAAGCCGAGAGTGGGAGAGGAGGGAAACGGTTCCAAACCGTGAGTTACCAAAAGAGAGAGAAAAAATTTGTTATATATTTTGTTTTGATTTTCCAAAAATCAAATACCAAAAACAATTACCAAATTTCCAAAAGTCAAAGGCATTAAAGCCATCCAACTACCACCATCAATCACAAGTGACAAGTTGTCACATCACTCAAAGTGACTAGACATCACATCAATCGATTGACTAGTGATTTGACGCTTGATGTGACTTATGGGCCGCACTTGAATTCGAAATGCGAGTGGGCTCGCAAACACTCCCGGGCTCGGGTTCGTTAATTTCGAATTAACAAATTTTTCGTTGCGATGTAATTAAATAATCATGCCTAGCAAAATTACTATTCACATCGCTAACGAATTAATTCTAAATTAACTCGTTTACCTGAATTAAAATCTAATTTTAATTCCGCGTTGAAATCCAATTTTGTGTAATATATCGAATATATTATTTTATCGATTAATTCCAAATTAATCGTTCTCTCTTTAAGTAATATTTTATCCCAGAAAAAATATCTCCGTAATTAATCCCAGATTAATTTTCTCTCTCTTATAATTAATCCCAGATTAATAAAGTGCGAGTCATACGTCATCGGTGAATCTTCGGGAAGCGACCCATGAGATCCACGGATATGTTGGCAGTAAATCCGATCGTCGGACTATCCGAACATGTACGTACCTAGTACAACGTTTTTACCGATTTACAAGACATGGTTGGCTTCTAGCAAAGCACCGTGCCTACCCAATTCTCCAGAAATATTCTTACTGGAATATGTGATCTATATCAGGCGTAGTATACGTAGTATTTCGTGTTACGATCCAATATCGGATGTCACGTGCAAGGCCTGGGGCTGGAATCGTGTCTACACCGTCCGAAGCACATATCGGATCTCTGGTAACTAGTCTCTATAATCGGATAATCATGACCTAGTCATATTATCCCGATGACTGCAGTACATAAGAGAACTAGTTCCGTATCCTACGTGATCATCATCTCCACTATGACTGAAGTGATACTTCCGTCTCGACATCACACCCAATACACTACGATTCTCAATATACCCAGAAGAGGCGTACACAGAACCTGTTAAAGCCCTGGACGACCAAAACCAAAGTATATTGATTGTCACAAGTATTAGCGGTGCAAGTCTCAGGTTAAGACCAAATACACCTACCCTGATTCGGACTTCCATAGACACATAGTCATACTACCAATGGAATTCCGAGGGGTTTATCCAGAGCGAAGCTGTTTTCCGTACCATCGGTAAACACAACCTCCTATTACACTTGCATGAGTATCTTATACCCAAATATATGAGAACTATGATGTTATGCTCCCAAAACGCACACAAGTGTAATACTAGTCTTTTACGCATTATCTATGTCCAATCTCGATAATACTATGACTAGGGATTTTTTAATGATTAAACCTTTAAAGATTGATATTGTCTCATATCATCTCAATCCAGAACTAATCATATAGACCTTCTATCATTTATACATCTTGGTAATCTAATTACAAATGATAAATGGGCAATTTCCTTTGTCACATAGTTAATTTGTAGAACAACACCATTATCTGTACAAATAGAGGTGCTATGGGTCATAATTGTCCAACAATCTCCCACTTGGCCTATAGCCAATCACTTAAGTGTCCTACACCCGAACTATGTACGGTTCGCTCAAACTTCTGCTGAGAAAAGGCTTTTGTCAGTGGATTTATATAATTATCATCTGATGTGATTTATTCGATCATCACATCGCCACGATGTATGATCCGAACGAATTAGATGAATATTTGAAGTATATATCTGGATCGTTGATGAGACCATTAATTCTTTAGCCTATGCTTTAGCCTAGCTCAGCTGCTAACATAACCACTCCTAACCTAATTAGGATTATTATCAATCCAGAAGGCTTCTATTGCTGCCTCAGCTGCAGCAATAATCCACTTTTGTTGTTTATTCGGTAACAGTATCTTGCATGGAAGATTTCCAGCTCACTGTTCCGTTATTGAAACTTTATAGTACCTTTGTTGCGACTTATAGTCGTTTATTTTGGTTTGGAAACTTGCAACAGTGATCCCAGTCACTTCAAGTTCTCCTTCTACATAGTATAAGAAAGAATCCTTAGTTCATCTAAGATACTAAAGGATGTTCTTAACATCAATCCAGTGACTATCACTTGGATTGGCCTGATTGTGACTCCATATGCTCAAAGCGTATGAGACCACCAGGTCGCGTACATTTATTTCAATGTACGAGTTCTCGGAGAGTATCAACAACTTTAAATCTATCCAAGTAGATCTTTATTCCTAGAATAAAGGTTGTTTCTCCCAAGAATTCTACGGAGAATTTTCATGAAAGCCAAGCTTTCACCGATTGTATTATGGGAATGTCATTTCCAAGAAATGACATGCCAACATTACTTAGGACATTCATTGTCAATGCGCTCCCACCAACCTCCTTATATACACAAGAATCATTTCTAATCATACATAGAATCATCAAGCATATGAGTTTTAATATGTTGGAATTATTTTAGGAATTAAATAACTTTGATTCATATTCAATTATGATATTGCATTTTATTTTATTCAAATAAATTTACTATTCACGTTTTTCTGCAAACGCGTTAACTTTAAATGCAATTTCACAATTCAAATCTTAACCAAATCATGCACAACTTGTGTCTAAAATTAGGTTCAGGGTGTTAGCTTTCCAACGAACTTTTAAACACCCAATTTTGAGTTCAAATGAGTGAGAAATAATCAAAACCAAAACGGCGCTCTGATACCACTGTTGGGAAGCGGCCGCGAGTGCGCAGCGGAAAAATAAATAATTAAAATTATGCTGCCGCTTTCCCTTTGCCCAATACCAATTTATTTTAATTATTCTACAAGCCTAGGCATGTTACTATATATTCTAAGCATAAAACTCATAAAACATGCAAAGAACATAAACCTAAAGATGCTAACTATCATAAGAACTCTAATTAAAATAAAGAAAGAAAAATACTTACTTGAACCGTAGACTCCTCCAGTCCTCCCTCCAATCTACAAGCTTTTCTTGAAATCAGCAAACTCTTCCACGTTCCAAAGAGCCACCCAAGAGTGTGGCCTCCAAAGATGCACTCAATGGCAAGACTACGCCTTGAGTGCATGGGTATTTTGCCTTTGGTGCTAGCCTAGGCAAATTCCTCAAAACTTTTAACTCGAGGTTCCTCTAGTCAATTAGACTTAAGGATCCTCAAAATCAGTGGCTTACTCTTAAAACTTTAGAGTTGCTCACTTATATATACCCAAGATTTGAAAGGTTTCGTGGAAAAATTTGTGAAGAATTCTTTGGGTTTATATAGTGCTCCAAAGACAGCAAAATTAATTAAGAATCTGATGTGGGATAAAAACCAATTTAATCTTAGCCATTGGATCTTAATTTAGTGGTTTAATTAGATTATAAAACCCTAATAAGAGTTTGGGCCAAATTGGAATTCCAAACAAATAACAAAATTAAAAAAAAAATTTACTATTCACGTAGTACTATTCACGCGTTCATATTCACGTGAATAGTAATTTTTTTTTTTTATCTATTTATTCCAATTCCCAAAGTTAAATATGTATTGTGCTCTATTAACCATTGATTTCGATTTTGATGTGTGTGACCTTTTGGGTTCCCCTCAAGTTGGACATGAAAAGAATCGTGATAATTTAATCGAACATAAATTATCCTCTGATCAGATGGTCGTTCGATTTCAATAACCAAGGTTGACATCTAGCAACATGCCAATGCCCCCAAATGAGAAGGAAAGATATATATACCCATTTTGTATGCGATTTACATATGATATGGTCTTTCGCCTCACTGTATCCCCACCTATTGACCTAGGGTACGGAAAGTGTACCCATATGGTCAAAGGTATGATGTTGATAGTGTCATGAATCGTGCTAACCCAATAATCTCACATAATTCTTCTATTGTGGCCACAGTCTCAAGCATTGATCACACATATCAACCCGCGAACTGGAATACTACTCTTATTAGAAAATATTATCCGAGAGAGTGGTGATTCTCTATTGTATCTTTACAAACTTCATGTGTTTCAACAAATGACCCAATCATACCCTTATGACTGGATCTTTTGAACCGGGGAAGGAGAATGTCAAAGTTATTTAATCCACACAAAAGATTGTAAAGACCTCAAGTCTAAGGACTAGTTATATAATTGATACATGAAAGTTCTCACAGACACATGAGATAAACACTCCATATGAAAACTTTCAGTGGTCAGTTCGATGGACACGAGCAACTCACGCATCCATGTGATACACCAAGCGGACGGATCTCCCCTAGTAGCCTATGAGATCTGCTAAACCACTTAATGGCAGATCATATCATCATGCTAGTCTCTCCGCTTTGTGAACACCCAGATTATTCACAAAACTATGACTAGGAACATTTAAGAGTAATGATTCTCATAAGGCGTGGAAGCCATCGTCTTATTACTCCAAGGGCTTTATTACAGTGTTGATGATTCATATAAGTTTTGTAAGACACGTATAATAAAGATTTCCATTTTATTAATTAATGAAAATATTACAAAAACATGTACATATAGCCCATCCACAAGTTGGGTATAGGGCATATCCCTAACATATTGGCCAAAACCCATGCCTTATGAATTAATTAAAAGCCTCATTGGACTTTAATTAAATTGACATCAGATGTTAATAGGGCCTTTGAGACCCATTAAGATTGGATTTAGAATCTAACTCTAAAAGGCACATAAATAAGTGTAATTATTTAATTTGGAATTAAATTTGAATTAGTATTGAATACAAATTAAATTGGATTTAAAATTATAGTTCAATATAATTAAAGAATGCGTACTTTGAGTATTTATTCTTAAACGAGTTAGACTCGCGCAAATCAAATCGTTGTTTGAACATTGGATGGTCATTAATTCAAAGATTATTTAATTCGATTAGATTGATTGAATAACATGATTTGTGTGAATACTTGGATGTATTGTATGAATAATGTATATCAGATGGATATTAGATGGTGGGGGTAATTTTGGAAAATATTGTAATAAATTTAGAATTTATTAAATTGGACCTGCGTGTCCAGCCTATTATCTCTTTCTCATTGTATTTCTCTTCTCACCAATTCCCCTCAATATAAATAAGGTTTCTTTTAATGTTATGTAATTGGGTAGAAGTAAGAATAGTGCTAGCGGGAGAAAGGAAATAGAGAGATTTGTTCCAGGAATAATTTGTTATATATCCATCCGCATATCATTATTAAATTTTATCATGCCTTATTATGTTTTTAGAATGCATGTTTAAGGGTGTTTGATGAGACCTAATCAAAGATAATAAATTGGCTGCCAATTTACGCGAAAAACCCTCAAACAATATTAAGTGTTTTTCCTTCCATTGAGTGGTTCTCTCTCAAGATCCAAGATTGGCATTGGTTTGTTGACCAAAGTCAAGACCTTTGTCCATCGCGGATGTGTTTGAACCGCGTAAGCTTTGTTCCATATCATATATCTTGGGCGTTTGTGAATTGTTAGCCAAAGTCAAGGTCACTTCTAGTTCATCGACTTCGATTACGAAGCTTTCCCACTGTCAATGGGTCACGCTTATCTGGAATCATTATGTTTGTTGAGCCAAAGCCAAGGCTTAGTTGATTCAGAGGAAACATGTTAGGAAATATATTGGATATATGTTTCGGACTTGGAGGTCCATCTACTGCATCTAGGAATTGGATGGGATCCAATTGATCTTAGAGATCTACCTAGTTAAGTTTCATACAACTTGTTGGCCAAAGTCAAGGTTGTGTGTTATTTAACGGGATCCTAGCACACTAGGAAACTAGGTTTCCCAAGTACTCCACAGAGGGTTAGAGGCTCGCTGAAAAATAGTGGGAGGCAAGTATTAAATTTGCAATTTTGTTTAAATACTTGCCAATACGCGCTATTTTATTTTAATTTATCGTTGTTATAAATATATTAGTTGGACTAATATTGAATATTGCTTTCTTTAAATAGTTGGACTGTATTCAAACAACTTCATTTGTAGTTGGTTATATAGTTCGACTATAGTAATCATTACATTTGAATGTAACTGATCATTTGTAGTTGATTATATAGTGGGACCATAGTAATCATTACATTTGATTGTACCCAAAATTATTGATTGGATAGTTGGACTATAGCAATCAATATAGCTGAAAGATTAGCGTAAAACAACATAATCCTAGGTGAAAATGTCTTTAACGGCGTAAATTTTCAGATTGGGAATTGAATCTCAGGATAGTCCTGGAAGCCAAGAAGTTACTCTATATAATAGAGAAACCTCTCGGGCCTGAGCCCGGAGTTGAGCAAATAGTTGAGCATGAGATTTGGAAGACTCATTGTGATGAAAACTTTAGTGCTCAATTCGTCATGCTTGCCACAATGACTCCTTAATTTCGTTGTCAGAACCAAGGATTAGATTCTTATACCATGATGTTGAAATTAAAGGATCTTAATAGATCTAACCTTAGATCTTAGAAGTATGAATTGCAAAAGAAGCTCTTTCGCTCGCGCATGTCAGAGGGTACATCTGTCGAGCACTTGGTGTCGCAGATGATTACTGACATCGAACAGCTAGATAAGCTGGGCATTACCTACGAGGCCGAGACTTCCATAGATTTGATCTTACAGTCTCTGCCCGAATGCTGGGGCGGGTTCATGATGAACCAAGAGAGAACTCTTGGAGATTTAATGGCTATACTCAAGGAGGAAGTGCCAGAGCTTCTAAAAGGGCAAGAAGTGCAAGGCGTATCTTACTTCGACATTCCAGAAGGCCAAGGCTTGGCCGAAGACTTATTGGATGTGAAGAAAATGGCAAGGCTAAATCGTCACAGTCTTCTAGGAAGACAAAGGACATATCCCAAGTTGTCTGCCTAAACTATGGCAAACGGGGTCACTGGAAGCGTGACTGCCGTATGGACAAGGTAGACATAAAGGAAAGTGAAGGTGGGGCAAGGCTCCGGCTTCAGGTATGTTTGTTATAAACATATCCACTAGTAGTTTTAAAAATTGGATTTTGATACTGGATGTGGAATATACTGATGTGCAAGATCTGCTGATTAGCAGGAGACTTGCTTTAGATGAGATTGACATGCGAGTCGGAAAATGGACGAGAGTCGCTGTTTTGGCCGTAGAAACCTAAGTTTTTGAACTGCCATTTGGGCATGTACTTAAATTAGGAGACTGTTATAATGTACCTAGTTTGACTAGAAATATTATCTCTATATCTAGTATAACCCGTTGGGGGTATACCTTTATGTTCCGAAACACCAGATGTTTTATTTATAAAGATAATATTGAGATATACACATTAGATGTGAATAACAGTATTTATATTTCGGATATAAATGAATCTCAAACATATAACATGACAAACAAAAGGCTCAAACTGAGTAAATCGAATGAGACTTATTTATGGCATTATTGTCTGGGACACATTAACAAGACTCGTATATCCACACTTTCGAAGAATAGATATGAGGACGGATTTTATCCTAATTCAAATGATGTTTGCGAATCTTGTTTATTAGGAAAAATGCCTAAAACACCTTTTAATGGTAAAGGTGCAATTGCCACCGATCTGTTAGCCCTCATTCATAGTGACGTATGTGGGCCCATGTCTAGCTAGGCTAGAAGTGGATATGAATACTTTGTAACCTTTACGGATGTGGCATCGCGTTACTGTTATGTGTATCTTATGAGACACAAATTGGAAACCTTTGAGTAATTGAAAGAGTTTCGACACGAAGTAGAAAAACAGACCGGTAAAAGTATTAAAACATTACGGTCGGACCATGGTGGATAATACTTAAACATATGAGTTTCAAGATTAATTGAAAGAGTATAGTATTCTTTTACATTGGACTCATTCTGGAACACCTCAGTTGGACGGTGTGACCGAACGGAGAAACCGAACTTAGTTGGACATGGTAAGGTTAATGATGAGTCGCTTTGAGCTACCAATTTCCTTCTGAGGATACATATTAAATAGTGAATACTTATTTTGAATAAGGTTCTGCCAAAGTTTGTTGGACAGACTCCATATTAAATATGGACAGGAAAGAAACCGGGTTTCTCATTCCTGATGATTTGGGAATGCTGGGCATATGTTTGGATGATACCAAACTACAACCCAAATTGGATAAGTGCCCATTTGTAATTGGTTATCCTAAGGAAACTAATTCCATAAGAGAACAAGAGAACAAAGATATTTGTTGCTTTCCATGCAGTTTTCCTAAGAGGAATACCTAAATACAGTGGTAAATGTGAAGAAAGTATAACTCGATGAAAATCAGAGTTATATTATTCCTGGCACCGATCCCTTAACGGAACACAAATAGTTCATCAGGGATGAATCTGTACCACAATCTTCTAATACACAAGAACCGCGGTCAGAGAGAGTCAGGAAATAACCTAAGAGGTATGGGTTTCTGATCTCACCTCATGTAGATGTCAATCTTATTGAGGAAGACGAACGAACTACGTATGAGGAAATGATACAAGGTATCGACTTCGGTTTATGGCAAAGTTCCATGAAGTCCGAAATGGATTCCATGTATACCAACCAAGTTTGGACATTGGTTGATGTACCGGAACATTGATGGCAACATACAAACGTACAAAGCTAGGCTTGTCGCGAAAGGGTATCGTCATCAACATGGTATCGATTACGAAGAAATCTTTTACCTGTTGCCATTATTAAATCCATTCGGATAATGCTTGCAAGTGCTGCATATTTCGTTTATGAAATATGGCAGCTGAACGTCAAAAACCGCTTTCCTTAACGGAAACCTTTTGGAGGATGTTTACAACAACTTTATGGTTTTGTCGTGCCAAAACATGCAAACAAGGTTTGTAAGTTAAATCGATCCATTTATGGATTGAAGCAAGCATTGTGTTCTTGGAACCAACGTTTTGTTTAGATCATAATAGAATATGGTTTCATTCAAAATAAAGATGATTCTTGTGTATATAAGAAGGTTAGTGGGAATGCACTGACATTGGATGTCCTGTACATTGATGATATATTATTTCTTGGAAATAACTTTCCCATGGTAACAATGGGTGAAAGCTTGGCTTTCATTAAAATTCTTCATGGAATACTTGGGAGATGCAACCTTTATTCTAGGAATAAAGATCTACTGGGATAGATCTAAAAGTTGTTGGCACTCTCCGAGAACTCGTACTGTGACAAACATGTGCACGACCTGGTGTCTCATATGCTTTGAGGATATGGAGTCACAATCAGGCCGATCCAGGTGATGGTCACTGTATTGATGTTAAGAACATCCTTAAGTATCTTGGATGAACTAAGGATGCTTTCTTAATCTGTGGAGAATGAGAGCTTGAGGTGATTGGGTTCACCGATGCAAGTTTCCAAACCGATAAAGACGACTATAAGTCGCAATAAGAGTACATATTTTGTTTGAACAACGAAACAGTGAGCTGGAAATCTTCCAAGCAAGATACTGTTGCCAATTCAACAACAAAGCAGAATATATTGTTGCGGCTGAGGCAGTAAAAGAAGCATTTTGGATCTATAAAATTCCTAATTGGATGAGGAGTAGTTCTGTCAGCAGCTCAGCTAGGCTACATCAGAGGCTAAAGAATTATGGTCTCATCAACGATCCAAGTATATACTTCGATGGTTTTATCTGATTCGTAAGATCATACATCGTGGCGAAGTGATGATCGAATAAATCACATTAGATGATAACCTTGTAAATCCACTGATGAAAGAGATATCTCAAAATAAGCATGAGAGACCCATACAAAGTTCAAGTGTTAGACATTTGAGTGATTGGCTATAGGCCAAGTGGGAGATTGTTGGACAATTATGACCTATAGCATCACTATTTTGTAAAGGACATGGTGTTCTTGTAAAAAATTAACTATGTGACAAAGGAAATTACTCTTTTATAATTTTGTAATTAGATTGCTTGGATATATAAATGATAAAAGTCCTTATGATTAGTTCCATATTAATAAGATATGAGACAATATTAATCCACGAAAGGTTTAATCTATAAATATCCCGAGTCGTAGTATTAACGAGACTGGACATCGATAATGCGGAATATACTAGTATTACACTTATGCACGTTATGGAAGCGTAACGGCATAGTTCTCATATATTTAAGTATTGGATACTTATGCAAGTGTAATTGGAGGTTCTATTTACCGATGGTACAGAAACAGCTTTGCTCTGGATGGACCCCTCAGAATCCCATTGGTAGTATGACTATGTGTCTATGGGAATCTGAATCAGGGTATGTGTATATGGTCTTAACCTAAGACTTGAATCGCTAATACTTGCGACAATCAGTATACTTTGGTTTTGGTCGTCTGGGGATTTAACAGGTTCTGTGTACGCCTCTTCTGGGTATGCTGAGAATCATAGTGTATTGGGTGTGATGTCAAGATGGAAGTATCACTTCAGTCATATAGAGATGAAGATCATGCAGGGATACAAAACTGGTACTCTATAGGGCTATAGCCATCGGGAAAGTATGACTAGGTCATGACTTTCCGATCATAAAGAAACTAGTTGCTAGTGATCCAATATATGCTTCGTACGAGGTAGACACAACTTCAGCCCCCCAAGCCTAGCTTGTGACATCCGATACTGGATCGTAATACGTAATACTATGTATACTATGCCTGTCAAAGATCTTGTATTCCTTAAAAGAATATTTCTGGAGAATTGGGTAGGCACGGTGTTTTGCTAGAAGCCAACCATGTCTTGTAAATCGATAAGAACGTGGTACCGGGTACGCACGTATTTGGATGGTCCGATGACCGTATTTACTTCCAACAAATCCAGAGATCTCTAGGGAAGCCTCCCAAAGATTCACCGATGACAATTGACTCGAACAGAATTAATCTGGGATTAATTATGAGAGAGAGAAAATTAATCTGGTATTAATTACGGCAAGAATTGGGTCATATCAAGAGTCGGCGGAAAAATTGGTGGCGCACTTTGCAAGCTCATGTAAGGTTGTGTTTCAGGGGCTATTTTTGGTGGTCAGAGGCTGTTTTCAGTGGTCAGAAGGTGTGTTTTCATGGACTGAGTGTGTTGTTTGTATGGTCAGAGGCGTGAAAGGTTGTTGCAGTGGCGAGAGGGGTGTTAACGTGGACTGAGTGTGTTGTTGTTCATGGAGGGGTTGTGTTGGTTTGTGTCTTTGTCGAGTGGGTTGTGTATATGTTATTATGTCGGTCCAATGGGCAGTGCAGAGAGAATGGCGTGAGGTGTGAAGCTTAGGACGTGTGTCCTTTGTTGTCAGTGCGTGAATGAGAGGGGATGGAGAAGGCTATTAGGGTTTTTCGTACTATTTTGTGAGTGTATGCATGAATGAGCTAGGGTTTTTAAGGTTGAGTTTGTACCTCTTTTTATAGGCAAAGGCTAGGGTTTACTTTGCATGGGAAGGAAAGAGATCATGCAAGCAATGATGATATCTCCTAATTAGCATATCACAAGGAAAATATCTACTTAATTTAGTGAGGTGATTTGTTTAAATTTGATTTGATTTCCTTTAATTAGGAATGTGATTTATCTTGATTTTATTTGATTTCATTTAATTTAAAATTGATTTCATTTAATTTTTGACATGTGTTTTAAATGTTTTAATTATTATTGGATGTGATTTGATGGGCTTGGGCTAGGTGGGTGTATGGCTTTGGTTTTGGGCTAGGTGGGCATGTGGCTTTGGTTTTGGGCTAGGGATGTGTTTTAAAACAGTGGTCCAACAAGCAAACCCGAAGCTAAACAAGCAAATTAAATCCAATAAGATGTCAATTCCTGACTCTTCCCTTCCGACGTTTGTTTCCCGCGACTTCCACAATTTAAAGAGGTAGTGTCTCCATGTGAGACTCATAATAGGGACTTATATGCAAAAATGATGTGCCTACAACCGTCCATTCGGATTCGGCTATGGAATTTACGTCTGGGTTTTCATCCGATATACCACGAGAGGTAACACTCAATCACTAACCCAATATTGACATACATGAAACATGGTAATGCATGTAACCATAAATAACCGAAGAGACAAACATGCGAAACTATGAAGAAAGATAAATAACACAAAATACATGCGGAACAATGAAACAACAATAAACATAAATTAAATGCGAAATAATAAAAGACTAACAATATGAAATAAATATGGAATATTAAATACGTCACCAAATAATTTGGCCATTTTCAAAGTAGTACATCGCATACCCGGTTGGACGTATTCCACGTCCAACCAAGCATTCTGTTTCCAGGACGACAAAATAAAATACAATAAAGGGTGCCCTCATGTCTTACCTTTTAAGTCGCTTCTCGGGAGTGCGTTGGGACATCACCGGAAGGGTTAATGTTCCGCTATTTTTATGGTTCACTGGATAACTGTTTCCCATTGCTGTTTTGCTATTTTGGGTTGCTGTTTTCTCTGTTTTTGTTGCTGTTTTTGGTCACTATTTTCAGGGTGCAGTTTGCGGTGATTTAAGGCTATTTTTTGGTCCAGTTTGTTGGCTCGATTTTGCTGGTTGAAAGGCTACCGAGTGTGTCTCTGTTAGTGGGCAGCTTGCATGTTTGTGAGTCGGGTCATATGAAGGGCTGTTTATTGATGGCGTGTATGTCACAGCTTGGCTTGTTGTACTTGTGTTTGTTGTGGCTAGTGGGTGCTGATTTTCACGTTGACTTGGGTTTAAGGTTTGTGTATTTGCTTCTTGTGTTAGTGTTTGTGGTCTTGGTCTGTGGTAATGGTCTTGTGTCGGTGAGGGTTGCTGTTTCTTGGCTTTTTTGTGGTCGTGTGTGAATCGGTTTGGCAGGTTTATCTTTTGTGAGGGCTTTCGTTTAGTCAGAGGCTGAGAGAGATCAGGGAGCGATGGTATATGTTAGTGATCTGAGCGTGAATAGTTTGTTGCTTGTTTTCCTTAAGATAAGAGAGAGAGAAGGAGTGGCGTGAGGATTAGTGTTTATTTTTGTTCAAAGTACTGTGAGAGTGCGTGAGGTGTTGGTTTGTTATTTTTGAGTTTTTTCCGTGAGAGTTCCCTTTCTTTGCTTGTGCCGTGAATCCACTAGAGGTCTAAGGGTTTGGTTTGTGTGTCTTTTTATAAGAGTGGGTTAGGGTTTTCCTTGCATGGGAAGGAAACAAGTATCATGCAATAATGTGGGATATCTTTAATTAGTTTGTTATAATGAAAGGATATTGTGTGATTGGTGGGGAATATATTAAATTTGGAAGGTGATTTTCTTAGTATAGGAGATGGATTTATTTATTTTAGGAAAGAGATTTGATTTGATTTATTTAATTTGGAATGTGATTTATTTAATTTGGAATGTGATTTATTTAGTTTAGGAAGAGTGATTTGATTTGATTTATTTAATTTGGAATGTGATTTATTTAGTTTAGGAGAGGGATTTATTTAATTTAGGAATGGATTTGTTTTGATTTTAATTAGATTTGATTTAATTTAATTGGATTTAATTTAATTTGAATCATGTGTTTTAAATGTTTTAATTAATTTTTTTTGGATTGGGCTTGGGTGAAATGGGCTTTGGATGGGTGCGGGTTTTTTGGGCCGAGGCTTAATATTTTAAAATAGAGATTAATCGGGCGAACTCGAGGCCAATTATCGAGTTAAATTTGTTGATGTAATTATTTCTAAATTTTTCCTTTCCGACGTCCGTTTCCCGCGACTTCTGCAACTTATCCGGTAGTGCCTCCATACGAGGCTCATAATTGGGCTTTATGTAAAAATGTAGTGTCTACAGTCGCCCCCACTTTGATAGGACTTGTGCAGTGTGTGACAATGACAATCCTATCAAATTCATGCATGCATTTTTTACTTACTTGGGTTGTCGGCTGTCGTACTTACCTGCTGCTTTGCGAGATGCATTGAACTGAGTTGATGTAAGATGATGGTTCATTTCCGAACCGTTACTGATGTGAGATGATGGTTCATTTTCGAACCGTTATTAATGTGGGGTGGTTCATTTCCGAACCGTTACTGATGTGAGATGATGGTTCATTTACGAACCGTTACTAATGTGGTGTGGTCCATTTCCGAACCGTTACTTGATGGGATGGTCCATTTCGGAACCGTTACTGATGTGATGGTTCATTTTCGAACCGTTATTGATGAAAGAGGGTTTATTTCCGAACCGTCACTTATTGAGATGGCCGTCCATTTCTGAACCGTTACCTAATGAGATGGTCCATTTCTGAACTGTTACTGGTGAGATGGTCCATTTCCGAACCATTACTAATGTAATGGTCCATTTCTGAACCGTTACTGATGTTAGATGATGGTTCATTTCCAAACCGTTACTGATATGGGGTGGTTTATTTACGAACCGTTATTGAGTTGAAATCGTGGTCCATTTCCGAACCATTCCTGATGAGAGATGGTCCATTTCCGAACCATTACTGGGTAGGTGGTTCATTTCTGAACCGTTTCTGATGTGATGATGGTCCATTTCCGAACCGTTACTTGATAGGTGGTTCATTTCCGAACCGTTACTGATGTGATGGGGGTCCATTTCTGAACCATTACTGAGTTGAGATTGTGGTCCATTTCTGAACCGTTCCTGATGAGAGATGGTCCATTTCTGAACCGTTACTGGATAGGTGGTTCATTTCTGAACTGTTACTGATGTGATGTGGGTCCATTTCCGAACCGTTACTGAGTTGAGATGGCGGTCTATTTCCGAACCGTTCCTGATGAGAGATGGTTCATTTCCGAACCATTACTTGATAGGTGGTTCATTTTCGAACCGTTACTGATGTGATGAGGGTCCATTTTTGGACCGTTCCTGATGAGAGATGGTCCATTTCCGAACAGTTCCTGATGGGTGGTTCATTTCAGAACCAATACTGAGTTGAGATGGTGGTCCGTTTCCGAATCGTTACTTGAGTTGAGATTGTGGTCCATTTCCGAACCATTCTTGATGAGAGATGGTCCATTTCCGAACCGTTGCTTGTTGTGATGGTTGAGGTCCATTCCCGAACCATGCTCCATTCTTGGAGCGCCATTCCCGGCATGCTAAACCTCATTCCTGAGACGTCGTTAATGTGATAGTTGTGGTCCATTCCCGAACCATGCTCCATTCCCGGCATACTAAACATCATGCCCGAGGCGTCGCTGATGTGATAGTTGTGGTCCATTCCCGAACCATGGTCCATTCCCAAAGCGCCATTCTTGGCATGCTAAACCTCATTCCCGAGACATCGCTGATGTGATAGTTGTGGTCCATTACCGAACCATGCTCCATTCCTGAAGCGCCATTCCCGGCATGCTAAACCTCATTCCTGAGGCGTCGCTGATAGTGTGGGCCTCGGCCCTAGGATTCATTCCCGAAGCTGCTGACAATATGGGCCTCGACCCTGGGATTCATTCCCGGAACTGCTGATAATATGGGCCTCGACCCTGGGAATCATTCCTTAAATTGCTGATAATGTGGGCCTCGACCCTGGGATTCATTAACGAAACTACTGATAGAGTGGGCCTCAATCCTGGGATTCATTCCCGAAAGTGCAGTCACTGTAGGCCTCGACCCTGGGATTCATTCCCGAAACTGCTGACAGTGTGGGCCTCGACCTTGGGATTTAATCCCGAAACTGCTGATAGTGTGGGCCTCGACCCTTGGATTCATTCCCGGAACTGCAGATAATATGGGCCTCGACCTTGGGATTCATTCCCGAAACTGCTGACAATGTGGGCCTCGACCCTGGGATTTATTCCCGAAACTGCTGATAGTGTGGGCCTCGACCCTGGGATTCATTCCCGAAACTACTGAAAATATGGGCCTTGACCCTGGGATTCATTCCTGAAACTGCTTGTCTTTGCCGCATTTTCATTTTCTTCAAAACCTGCGAACAAAACAAAAAATACGTGTATGTGACGTGTATGCATGTATGCGTGGATGTATTTCCTATACTGATGGGTTAGGCTTTCCTTGTGCTATTTGGTGCCATTTGCCTACAAAAGTCTTTGGTCGCCCCCTAGGCCTGTTTTCTGTTTCCTTCTGCCAGTTTTTTTTCTGGTGATTGCTCAGTTCTCTTTGATCCATAACTCAGGATCTCGTTGTGTCCCTTATTCGCGGGGTGGTAGACTGGTCGCCCCCAGACTTGGTTTAGCTTTCTGTTATTTGCTACTTGCACTAGGTCAAAGTAGATCATGTGATGTGACGTTCCATATCAACATACTATATTGCCTTTTTACGAAATAGTCCCAATAGTTATACATATTATTGCCCCCAAAGGATGACTAGTGTCGAAACCAGAGAAACTTCAAAGTACTTGATGCAGCTCAAATCCGACCGTTTGAATAAATGATCTGAACCAGACTCAAAGTGTGTGTGTGCAAAGGTTCTTTTACAGCTTGATCCTCAGGTAAGCCAACTCGATGATTTTGTTTCAAATGATGGGATTAATGGGTCAAACCAACCTAGATCTCTTGACCATACCCTTTAAGATAGCATTTCTCCATATGGTGGTCCTAATACTCACCAATGGGTAGCTTCACGCTTATCGGTTATATGTGGTTTATATTTTCTTCTTTAGAGACTTTTCTCTGGTTTCCAACCATACCACATATCGTAACACAAGTAAGTCAGGATGGACATCTAAGTGAACGGTCATTCATCGACCTACAATTTCTTCAACTAGTCATTGTTGAGTTTCTAAGGTCAAACCAAGATCGATTTAAGCATTTAAAAGTGTGAATACGACAAAGTAAAGTTGCGGAATACTCACTTTGATCGGCTTTTGCGATGTGAGGAACAACAAAAAATTTTCTTTGCTCCATCCTTGTGACTTTTGGCCATGGCTCCTCTTGGTGCTCCAAGATTTTTTGTCAAGCTCCAAGCTTGGGAATGGATTCCATGCTCAAGGGTTTGTTTCCCTATCACCTTTGGATGACTCTTTATGTGCTAGCATTGGAAAGATTTGCCACAAATCTTCCTTATTTCTTCTTCTTGTTCTCGGCATTTTGGAAGAAAATGAGAGAAATTTGACCCTTGGTCGTGAGTATTGAGAGAGGAAAGAGATGAAGATGTCAAGTGTTGGTTGTAATTGATTTCAAAAATCAATTAAATGATATACCAAATTAAAAAAAGGTACAAGGCATTTAAGCCTTCCAACCACCACCATCAATCACAAGTGACAACCATCACATCACTCAAAGTGACACTTGATGTGACTTGTGGGTCGCACTTGAATTCGAAATGCGAGTGGGCCCGCAAACACTCCCGGGTTCGGGTTCGCTAATTCCGAATTAACGAATTTTCCATTGTGACGTAATTAAATCAAATTTAAATAAATAATTATGCATAGTAAAATTACTATTCACATCGCTAGCGAATTAATTCTAAATTAACTCGTTCGCCCGAATTAAAATCTAATTTTAATTCAACGTCGAAATCTAATTTCGTTTAATATATCGAATATATTATTTTATCGATTAATTCCAAATTAATCGTTCTCTCTCTTTAAATAGTATTTTATCCCAGATAAAATATCTCCGTAATTAATCCCAGATTAATTCCCTCTCTTATAATTAATCCATGATTAATAATGTGCGAGTCATACGTCATCGGTGAATCTTCGGGAAGTGACTCATGAGTTCCCCAGATATGTTAGCAGTAAATTCGGTCGTCGGAGTATCCGAACATGTACGTACCTAATACTACATTTTTATTGATTTACAAGACATGGTTGGCTTCTAGCAAAGCACCGTGCCTACCCAATTCTCCAGAAATATTCTTAAAGGAATATGTAAACTTTATCAGGCGTAGTATACGTAGTATTGCGTATTGCGATCCAGTATCAGATGTCACGTGCTAGGCCTGGGGCTGGAATTATGTCTGCCCCGTATGAAGCACATATCGGATCTCTGGTAACTAGTCTCTATAATCGAATAAACATGACCTAGTCATAATATCCCGATAGTTGCAGCATATAAGAGCTCCAGTTCTGTATCCTACGTGATCATCATCTCCACTATGACTGAAGTGATATTTCCATCTTGACATCACACCCAATACACTACGATTCTCAATATACCCAGAAGAGGCGTACACAGAACCTGTTAAAGCCTTGGACGACCAAAACCAAAGTATATTGATTGTCGCAAGTATTAGTGGTGCAAGTCTCAGGTTAAAATCAAATACACCTACCCTGATTCAGACTTCCATAGACACATAGTCATACTACCAATGGAATTCCGATGGGTCTATCCAGAGAGAAGCTGTTTCCGTAGCATCGGTAAACACAACATCCTATTACACTTGCATAAGTATCAAATACTTAAATATATAAGAATTATGTCGTTATGCTCCCACAACGCACACAAGTGTAATACTAGTCTATTCCGCATTATCGATGTCCAATCTCGATAATACTACGACTATGGATTATTTATTGATTAAACCTTCTTAGATTGATACTGTCTCATATCATCTCAATCCGGAACTAATCATATGGACTTTTATCATTTATATATCCCGGTAATCTAATTACAATTGATAAAAGAGCAATTTCCTTTTTCATATAGTTAATTTGTACAACAACACCATGATCTGTACAAATAGTGATGCTATGGGTCATAATTATCCAACAGTCACCTTGCCAACTACTCAGGTTTTCACTGCTAAGAACCTATAAATAAGTGTTTACGAGTCTAACATAGATCAACTACTCAAAGTATCAGATAAAAGCACATCAAGAATTTATCGTTTCTAAGGTTTCACCCTAAAGCAATCAATTTCTTCATTGAACTTATGTCTAACTATTAAGGACTAAAAACAAATAATTATTTTTTTCTTTTTTTTTTCTTTTTTTTTCCTTTTGTTTTTTTATTTTTCTTTTATTCTTTTTTGTTCTTTTTTTTTGTCTTTTTTTTTTGTTTTTTTTTTCACAATGGTCTTTCTATCCTTGCCATAAATTTTTCTGTTCCTCGGTTTTCTTTTCCCCGATATCCATGTTTCCTAAACTCTTCTTGACAAATCTTTCTTTTATCTCTAACCCAACAGATATCTACGATGGCTTTTAAGACATAGGGGTTAACATGATGTGTGTATGCATGAGATGCATAAGATGCGTGCTATGTATGAGATATAATATGCATGTGGTTATCAAACATAATATATCCTTCCGACCTTATTTCTCCCACACTCACGGTAAGCCTATTTTTGGTTATAGGTATGGCTTATTTTATGTACCAATATGGGGTACACAAAATTGTTCTCTCCTATTCTACGGGGTGTACCTTGGCTGCTTCTGTCCCTTTCCATCGGTAAAAGACAAAGACCGCCTATTTATAACATGGACTAAGTCGATTATGGGATCATGCCATTGTCTATAAACGATGAATTGGGCTTTCGGCGACCGTGGTCATGGGGATAAACTTGGAAGCATCCAAAAGTATACAAATATGTCATAACAAGGCGTATCCTTTCTAGATGAAAGCCATTGCGGATATCAGACTCATGCTTCTGGCATACTTGGATCATGTTTGGATTTTCTAAGTTGGCCCATTATCATTTTAAAGCATTCAATCATATTATTGCGAGGTGCAAACTTGTCCCAGTTGAAAAAGGCCCAACAGATTTACATTTTTACGATAACGTGGCTAAAAAACCTCAAATGATAGGGGGCCCAAACACAAAGTGGCCCATCGGCATTTTAGAAGCTTTTGGCCCAATTGTCATAAGACACAAACTCGTCCCAGTTTAAATGGCCCAACAAGTTCACATCTCATGACAATAAGTCCAACTGAATCCAATGATGATGGTCCCAAACACATGAATAAAAAGGTGGCTTCTATAGGTCATACAACTATGGTTCACATGCGGGTTTATAGGAGTATAGATAAAGGTTCCTACCGGTGATGGATTGCCCACAACTAGGTCTCCCCGTTAAAGGGTCTGAGCGACCAAGTGAGTGCACATTTTTATACCTTGAGGTACGTGCCAACGAGTGATGGTACAATATAACGATCCACCGCTTTGAGCGAAAATGACTTCACGATACATGAATAACTGTCAAATGGATTCCCCTATTGAAAATTCCCCAGAGGGAGGGTGGAGCGAACTCTCTTAAATACCCTTACCTCTTAGGATCTTATCGCCTGGTGACAGGAATAAACAATGGATCATCCAAATTAGTCCATCACTTTAGATGATTATCTAGATGTCTTCACAGCTTTTCCTTTTGGCTATAAAAAGGTATTGAGTGAAGGAAGACACCAAATCATTATCCAACTCCAATAATACCATAGGTTAAATCAACTTTAGACAAGGTTAACTAAAGCAAAAATCACAAACATTACAAGACATTATTTCGTGGCCGATTCTTTATCCCCAGTGGAGTCGCCAGACTGTAGAGCACCGAAATCGGTGACGCTGTCCAGGGATCGCGGCGTGATCGTGAGTACGGAGTAGCCCGCAGGGGACTAAACTGGAGAAATAAAATGGAGTCGCCACCCAGTGTAAACTAGGAAATGATTTAAGGCCGCACTAACCCCTCGCAAGGGAAGACCTCAAACCGTTGGGTTCGGAACGGTCCATTACTTATGCCAATTGTAATGAAGAATTTTATGTAATAATATAACAAAGTCTTATGCGACACATGCAAGATAATTTAATCAACACACAAGTTTGCATACCCATGAACATTAATAGAAACAATGGAAGCATACTACATTAAAGAAAGGATATTTAAGCACATGATGCAGAAATGAATAACCGAATAGGCAAATATGCATGAAACATAAGGAAAGAATATGTCCAGTGTGTGCGCATTCGAGTAGCGTTCATAAACGCGTTCGAACGGGATAAGGCCGAATGCATGCGTTCGAGTAGCGTTCGGAAACGCTTTCATACGAGATCATAAAAAAGACATCGATAATCACATAAACAAATGCATGAGTGTTTCCCCTAGCGGTATGTGGAGTTGTATCCCAAGTACAGATGACACTACCGTCCATTCAGATTCGGCTATGGAATTACACATCTGGGTTTCCATCTGATATACCACGAGAGGTAACACTCAATCACTAACCCAATATTGACATACATGAAACATGGTAATGCATGTAACCATAATAACCGAAGAGACAAACATGCGAAACTATAAAGAAAGATAAATAACAAAAATACATGCGGAACAATGAAACAACAATAAACATAAATTAAATTCGAAATAATAAAAGACTAACAATACGAAATAAATGTGGAATATTAAATATGTGACCAAATAATTTGGCCGTTTTCAATGTAGGACTTCGCATACCCGGTTGAACGTATTCCACGTCCAACCAAGCATTCCGTTTCCAGGATGACAAAATAAAATACAATAAAGGGTGCCCTCAGGTCTTACATTTTAAGTCGCTTCTCAAGAGTGTGTTGGGACGTCACCGGAAGGGTTAATGTTCTCCTATTTTTCTGGTTCGCTGGTTAACTGTTTCCGCTTGCTATTTCACTGTTTTACGCTGTTGTTTTCTCTATTTTTGCTGTTATTTTTTGTCATTGTTTTTTGGGTGCAATTTGCGGTGATTTGGGGCTGTTTTGGGTGCAGTTTGTTGGCTCGATTTTGTTGGTTGAAGGGCTGCCGAATGTGTCTCTGTTAGTGGGCAGCTTGCGTGTTTGTGAGTCATGTCATATGAAGGGTTGTTTGTTGATGGCGTGTATGTGTCACGGCTTGGCTTGTTGTGCTTGTGTTTGTTGTGGCTACTGGGCGCTGATTTTCACGTTGACTTGTGTTTAAGGTTTGTGTATTTGCTTCTTGTGTTAGTGTTTATGGTCTTGGTCGGTGGTGATGGTCTTGTGTTGGTGAGGGTTGCTGTTTCTTGGCTCTTTGTGGTCGTGCGTGAGTCGGTTTGGCAGGTTTATCTTTTGTGAGGGCTTTCGTTTGGTCAAGGGCCGAGAGATCAGAGAGCGATGGTGTATGTTAGTGATCTGATCGTGAAGGTTTTGTTGCTTGTTTTCCGTGAGATAAGAGAGGGAGAAGGAGGGGCGTGAGGATTAGGGTTTATTTTGGTTCAAAGTACTGTGAGAGTGCGTGAGCTGTTGGTTTGTTATTTTTGTGTTTTTCCCGTGAGTGTTCCCTTTCTTTGCTTGTGTCATGAATCCTCTAGGAGTCTAAGGGTTTGGTTTGTGTGTCTTTTTATAAGAGTGGGTTAGGGTTTTCCTTGCATGGGAAGGAAACAAGGATCATACAATAATGGGGGATATCTTTAATTAGTTTGTTATAAGGAAAGGATATTGTGTGATTGGTGGGGAATATATTAAATTTGGAAGGTAATTTATTTAGTTTAGGAGATGGTTTTATTTATTTTAGGAAAGAGATTAGATTAGATTTATTTAATTTGGAATGTGATTTATTTACTTTAGAAAGGGGGATTTGATTTATTTATTTAATTTGGAATGTGATTTATTTAGTTTAGGAAAGTGATTTATTTAATTTAGGAATGGGGTTTTTTTTTAATTTTAATTAGATTTGATTTAATATAATTGGATTTAATTTAATTTGTGACATGTGTTTTAAATATTTTTTTGGATTGGGCTTGGACGAAATGGGCTTTGGATGGGTGCGGGGGTTTTGGGCCGAGGCTTAATATCTTAAAACAGAGATTATCGGGCGAACCTGAGGCCAATTATCAAGTTAAATTTGTTGATGTAATTATTTCTAAATTTTTCCTTTCCGACGTCCGTTTCCCGCGACTTCCGCAACTTATCGGGTAGTGCCTCCATACAAGGCTCATCATTGGGCTTTATGTAAAAATGCAGTGCCTACACCTATCACCTTGATTCACTCCTTTAAGTGCTAGCTTGAACAAAAATGAAAGAAAATTTTCCTCCAAGAGAAGCTTTATGTTCGGAAAAATGGAAGAGAGAAGAGGAGATGATGAATAGTGATGTTTTACAACTTCTAAAGTTTGTCACTTTAAATAATAAGTTGAGTGTTGGTATTTGGTTGAGTGAAATAAAAGCAATCCAAGAATTTATTCTCAACCAACTACCAAATTCCATCAAGTGTCAAACATTTTGATGTAAGTTGGTGGGCCCCATTTCAAATTCTAAATTAATTCGGACAATCCAACACGCAACTTTGCTCGGGCCCGGGTTCGCTTAATTCCGAATTATGTGAATTACCATTGCAACTTAATTAAACCCAATTTAATTAAATAATAATGCCTCACAATATTATTAAGTAAGTCGCTTACGAATTAATTCTAAATTAATTCGTTCGCTTGAATTAAAATCTAATTTTAATTCCGCTTTGAAATCCGATTTCATTTAATACATCTAATATATTATTTTAGCCCAATTAATAAATTAAATAGTAAAATATAATTTCACTATTAAATTTGCTTTACCAATTAATTGTAAATTAATCGCGTTCTCTCTTCTCGACGAATTTAATCCCAGATAAATTCTCGACGCAATTAATCCCAAATTAATTCTTTCTTGTTTAATTAATACCAGATTAATTTATTACCGTAATTAATCACAAATTAATTTTCTCTCTCATAATTAATCCCAGATTAATTTTATATTCGAGTCAAATCTCAATGGTGAATCTTTGGGAAGCGACCAAAGAGATCTATGGATATGTTGGCAGTAATTACGGTCATTGGACTATCCGAATACGTGCGTACTCGGTACCACGTTCTCACCGATTTACAAGACATGGTTGGCTTATAGCAAAGCACCATGCCTACCCAATTCTCCGGAAATATTCTTTAAAGGAATATGTAATTTTTGTCAGGCGTAGTATACATAGTATTGCGTATTACGATCCAGTATCAGATGTCACATGCAAGGCCTGGGGCTGGAATTGTGTCTACCCCGTACGAAGCATATATCGGATCACTAGCAACTAGTCTATAAATCGGATAATCATGACCTTGTCCTATTATCCCGATAGTTGCAGCATACAAGAGTACCAGTTCTGTATCCTGCGTGATCATCATCTCCATATGACTGAAGTGATACTTCCATCTTGACATCACACCCAATACACTACAATTCTCAATATACCCAGAAGAGGCGTACACAGAACCTGTTAAAGCCCGGACGACCAAAACCAAAGTATATTGATTGTTGCAAGTTTTAGCGATGCAAGTCTCAGGTAAAAACCAAATACACCTACCCTGATTCGGATTCCCATAGACACATAGTCATACTACCAATGGGATTCCGATGGGTCTATCCATAGCGAAGCTGTTTCCGTACTATCGGTAAATAGAACCTCCTATAACACTTGCATAATTATCCAATACTTAAATATATGTGAACTATAACGCGCACAAGTGTAATACTAGCACATTCCGCGTTATCGATGTACAGTCTCGATAATACTACGACTAGGGATATTTAATGATTAAACCTTAAGTGGATTAATACTATCTCATATCTTATAAATCCGGTACTAATCATATGGACTTTTATCATTTATATATCCAGGTAATCCAATTACAAATGATAAAAGAGAAATTTCATTTGTCACATAGTTAATTTGTACAACAACGCCATTGTAGGCACTGCATTTTTGCATATAAGTCCAGATGATGAGTCTCACATGTAGACACTACCTCTTTAAATTGTGGAAGTCGCGGGAAACGGACGTCGGAAGGGAAGAGTCAGAAATTGACACCTTAGCGGATTTAACTCGCTTGTTTATCTTCGGGTTCGCTTGTTGGACCTTTGTTTTAAAATTCACCTAGCCCAAAACCAAAGCCACACACCCACCTAGCCCAAGCCCATTAAATCAAATCCAATAAAAATTAAAAAAATTAAAACACATGTCAAAAATAAAATAAAATAAAATTAAATCCAATTAAAATCTAATTAAATTAAATTCCTAATTTAAGCAAATCTCTTCGTAATTTAAATAAATCATTTACCAATTTAAATATATTCCCCCACCAAAATACAATTATCCTTTCCCTTTTTAAATTAATTAAGTACATCCCTATTTGCTTGATCTTTTTACAAACATAGAAAAATCCCATGCACAAAGAAAACCCTAATAGCCTCACACGTCCCCTCTTTTTCTTCTCTCACTCTCACGCACGGCTTCTCTCTCTCTCTCTCTCTCCTCTCTCTCTCTCTCTCCTCTCTCTCTCTCTGTATAAACACTAACAAACCCTAAACACAAGGCCTCTCTTTCATCACTCATAGCCCCTTCCAACAAAACCAAAATAACCTTCAACGCTACAAACAACCAAACAGCCCTCATATCACGTAAAACTCACAAACAGCCTCCGCTAACGCACAACAAACAAGCCTTCAACAGCCCATAAACCTATAATCCACAAAGCCACGAAACCCTAGCTAGTATCCTCACGTCCCTTGCAAATCGTACCAGCTCACAACTCACGTCCATCTTTCAGACAGCGCACACCCTCCTCTCGGCAGACCATGCACATCATATTTGCAACACATACGCAAGCCCCACACAGCTTTCGGTCTCTTCCTTGAACACACACGCAGCTCACCACGTGAAAGACACTCAGCCGTTAACACCTTCATGCACTTGGCCTTCGCAAACAAACAAAACCTAACCGACAGATCATCCACTCTCACCAAGCCACAAACTAGCCACTCAGCAAAGCAACCAAAACTGCCTCTCTTACCGAAAAACCTAAACATACAAAGCAACCTCACATATCACTCGAACAGACAACAAAAAAATCCCGGCCCACCGACAGCACAAAGAACCAGACAAACAACCTTCAAACCAATAACCCTTCAACACCCCAAGGCCGTGAGCACACCACAACAAAACTAAGCCCTTCAGTGACAGAAACAAAGCCACAAACCGAGCCAACAAACTGTCCAAAATCGTGAATAAATAACCCCAAAAACAGTGAGCAAATAGCAACCCAAAACAGTGAGGCAACGAAGGAAAACAACGAACCAGTAAATCGGAAATGTTACAGAGCATCGACCCTTCCGACAACCATGAAATGTACTTCCAAAAGACGACTTAAGAGGTTAGACCTGAGGGCACCCCTTTTCATTTATTCTCCTTTGTTTTTTTATTTATTTTCTTACTTTATTTCGCATTAGTATTGTTGGTTAATGTATGCTATGGCTATTGGATGAATGGAATATGTGTCGTCTCTTATGGTATATCGGATGGAAACCTAGACATAAATTCCATAGCTGAATCTGAATGGAAGGTAGTGCGGTCTGTACTTGGGAAATAACTCCACGTACCACTTGAGCAAATGGCACATATTTCACTTTATTTTATCTTATTCATCTATTATTCACATTTTTACATTCTGCCATTTACTTTCCGTACGTTATTTGTTTGTGTATTGATGATATATGTGCATGGGCTAGCTAGGGTGGATTAAAGGTCCTCTATTTGAGGGAAATGCCTAAAGGTTACCTTTACCACGATGTTTTGCCGCGCCGGACGAAGTATATTTGATTGAATGTGAGATATGTTTAATCGGATATACGGAGTTCCATATTATTGTCTCATTCATTTGTATGCATTGGAATATAATGCGCATGGGCTAACTAGGGTGGATTAAAGGTCCTCTATTCGAGGGAAATGCCTGAAGGCTACCTTTACCACGATGTTTTGCCGCGCCTTTCATTATGTCATTTACCATTTGCGTATCATTGCTTTATTTACGCATGCATTGCATTCTAGTGCGCATGGGCTAACTAGGGTTGATTAAAGGTCCTCTATTCGAGGGAATGCCTAAAGGCTACCTTTACCATGATGTTTTTCCACGCCGGATGAGGTACACTCGATTGAACGTGAAACGTGTTCAATCGGGCATACAAGGTCCCATATTATTTACTTGTTTATTCATGTATTGATAATTTAATGCGCATGGCTAGCTAGGGTGGATTAAAGGTCCTCTATTCGAGGGAAATGCCTAAAGGCTACCTTTACCATGATGTTTTGCCGTGCCGGATAAAGTGCACTCGATTGAATGTGAAATATGTTCCATTAGGCACACGAGGTCCTACATTGTGTATTTGTTTATCCATGCATCTGTTTGTGTCATTTCAGATGCCATTTTGGCAATCTCGCTCGAACGCGTTTCCAAACACTGCTCGAACGCTTGCATTCTGTTTACCGTTCGAACGCGTTTGCGGACGCTACTCGAACATGCATGCATTTTATTATATCATGCATCAGGTCTCATCCCATTCGAATGCGTTATCAAACGCTATACGAACGCGGACATTCTATTTATCGTTCGAATGTGTTATCAAACTCTACTCGAATGCTTGCATTCTGTTTACCGTTCGAACGCATTTACGAACGCTGCATGAACACGCACACACTGGACAGATTCCTTCATCATGTTTCATGCATGTTTGTTCCCTTAGTCATTCTCTTCCCCATCATATGCTTGCGGCTCTCTTTAATATTTATGCCTTTACCGTTATTGTTTATTTATATTTTTCGCATTTATTCGATATGCTCATGAGATTGTGTGCTTGCTTTTATTATTAATGACTTTATAGTTGTTATTAGTTACATTATTGCACTTTATTGTGTAATACGTTCATGAATTATGTATTTTACCTTCATTTTTTCATTTACGATTATTGGTGTGCAAACTTGCATGTTGCTTAAATTATCTGGTATGTGTTGCATGAGATTTGGTTGTACTATTGCATAAATCCTTTCATTACAAGTGTCATAAGTAATGGACCATTCCGAACCCAACGGTTTGAGGTCTACCCTTGCGAGGGGTGAGTGCAGCCATAAATCATTTTCCCGGTTCACACCAGGTGGCGACTCCATTTTTAGTTCTCCGGTTCAGTTCCCCCGTGGGCTATTCCGTACTCCCAACCAGGCCGCGAGCCTGGGATAACGTCACTGATTTCTGTGTCCTACAGCCATATTCTATACAAATAGTGATGCTATTTACGGTCACATCAATGATCCAACAATCTCTCACTTGGCCTATAGCCAATCACTCACGTGTCTAACACCTGACTATGTACGGGTCGCTCAAATTTCTGCTGAGAAACAGCTTTCGTCAGCGAATTTTCAAGCTTATTATCTGATGTAATTTATTCGATCATCACATCGCCACGATGTATGATAGAACTAGTCAGATGAATTAGTCAAAGTACATACTTGGATCATTGATGAGACTGTGGTTCATTAGCTTGTGATGTAGCCTAGCTCAGCTGCTAACAGAACTACTCCTAATCCAATTAGGATTATATAGATCCAAAATGCTTCTATTGCTGCCTCAGCTGCAGCAATGTTCCGCTCTTGTTGTTTATTTGGCAACATTATATTGCTTGGAAGATTTCCAGCTCACTGTTCCATTATTCAAACCATATATGTACCCTTATTGCGACATACAGTCATTTTCATCGGTTTGGAAATATGCAGTGGTGAACCTAGTTACCTCAAGTTCACATATCCCCATATTTTAATAACACATCCTTAGTTCGTCTAAGATACTTAAGGATGTTCTTAACATCAATCCAGTGACCATCACCTGGATTGGCCTGATTGTGACTCCATATGCTCAAATTATAAGAGACATCAGGTCACGTACATAACAAAACGTATGAACACTGAGAGAGTGACATCAGCTTTCTAGATCTATCCCAGTAGATCTTTATTCCTAGAATAAAGCCTGCTTCTCCCAGGTATTCTATGGAAAATTTTAATGAAAGCCAAACTTTCACCGATTATAGCATATGAATGTTATTACTAAGAAGCAATACATCATCAACTTATAGGACATTCATTGTCAGTGCGCTCCCATTAACCTTCTTATATACAAAGGAATCATATTCGGTTTAAATGAAATCATATACCATTATAATCTCATCAAAATGTTGGTTCCAAGAACACAATGCTTGCTTCAATCCATAAATGAATCAATTTAACTTGCAAACCTTGTTTGCATGTTTTGGCATGACAAAACCGTCAGGATGTTTGTGGGACACAGGAACTGGGCGACGCATGCTGTTCCAGGCTCGGGGGCCTAGTTGGGAGTACGGAGTAGCCACGAGGGACTAAATCGGAGAGTAATGGAGTCGCCACCCGGTGTGAACCGGGAAAATGAGATTTAAGGCTGCACTCACCCCTCGGAAGGGAAGACCTCAAACCATTGGGTTCGGAATGGTCCCTTACTTATGCAACTTGTAATGTAAAGATTTATGCAATAATCCAACCAAGCCTATGACATATATTTCCAAGTGCAACACAATCCTAGATTCACATGCTTAAAAGTATAGTTTACATCTAACATACATGAAACCAAATCTTATTGCCAAATTCACATGCTCAAAAGTAGGCCTTTACAACAACAAGCACATAACATCATAAAAATTCAATCATTCATGTAAATATAAACACAAACAGTCATGGTAACGCTTGCGTGTAATATAAAGCAAATAATATTGTAGGCGCATAACAGAAATAGACAGCTAGAGAGGTAATACAAATGCATAGCGTACAAAGGGGTAACCATATGATAAGATGGACATGTCGTAATGTGATGCAAGAGGATCTGTTTACCGTGTGCGTTCGTGTAGTGTTCATAGACGCGTTCGAACGGTAAACATAAGGTTCTCGTTCGAGTAGCGTTCGTAAACGCATTCGACCAGAAATGAGACAGAATGCTCACATTCGTGTGGCGTTTGTTAACGCGTTCGAACGGAAATGAAACAGAATACTCACGTTCGTGTGGCGTTTGTTAATGCATTTGAACGGAAATGAAACAGAATGCTCACGTTCGTATAGCGTTTGTGAACGCGTTCGAACGGAAATAAGACCTGATGCATGATAAGGCAAAATACATGCGCGTTCGAGTTGCGTTCGTAAACGCGTTCGAACGGGAATAGACCTGATGCATGAAATGAGACGCAATACATAAATGACGAATAGTACAATACGAGGCGCGACGAAGCATCGTGGTAAGGGCTTTAAACCCCTCCCATATGGGATCTTTCATTCCACTTACTAAGCCCATGCGCTTGATTGAACCATGCATAAAAACATAAAGACAATCATATGAAACTAAATATGCCCGATTGAGCATATCTTACATTCAACCGGACACACGTCAACCGGCGCGGCAAAACATCGTGGTAAGGGCTTTAAACCCCTCCCCATAGGGGATATTTCATTCCACTTACTAAGCCCATGCGCTTGATTGAACTATGAATAAAAACATAAAGACAATCATATCAAACTAAGTATGCCCGATTGAGCATATCTTGCATTCAACCGGACACACATCAACCGGCGCGGCGAAGCATCGTGGTAAAGGGCTTTAACCCCTCCCCATAGGGGATCTTTCATTCCACTTACTAAGCCCATGCGCTCGATTGAACTATGCATAAATAAGCAACATACAGAATTCAAGTGACGAGAAATAAAGAACCCAAAGCAACACAAAACAAGAGAGGGTGCCGTTTACTCAAGTGATACGTGGAGTTGTATCCCAGGTACAGACCGCACTACTGTCTATTCGGATTCGGCTACGGAATTTACGTCTAGGTTTCCATCCTATATACCACAAGAGGCGACACTCTTTTATTCATCCAATACCCACAACATGCATCATATACACAACAAATGCCACAAATACAGAAAATATAATCAAAGTAAATGACCAGAAATTAAATAGAAATAAGTGTGAAAAATACCCTCAAGTCTAACCTTTTAAATCACCTCTCGGATGTACGGTACACGATCGTCGGAAGGGTGGATGCTCCGCAACTCTTCCGGTTCACTGGTTCACTGTTCTCGTTCGTTGTCTTACTATTTTGAGTCGTCGTTCTCCGTCTTTTGCTGCTACTTTTGACTCCGATTTGCTGCCGTTGCTACTATTTTGCTGCATTTTAGTTACTGTTCTGGGATGTTTTGGCTACTGTTTTGGGTGTGATTTTCGGTGGTGTTATGGTGTGGTTCGGGGGCTGTTTTATGCGTGCGTTAGGGCTGCTGTATGCGTGTTTTAGGGGTGTTGTATGGGCTGTTTTTCGGTGAGGTAAAGGGGCTGTTCGGGATGTGTTTTGGTCAAGGTGATGGAGGTTCTTTGGTTTGTGATCTTTGGTTTTTGAGAGTGAGGGAGAGTCGTCTTGATGTCTTGGCGTGTATTAGAGAGAGTCGAGAGAGATTTTTTGTGTGAATGAGCTAGCTAGGGCCTATGGGCGTGAATTCCAATTGTGTGAAAATGAGTGCATGTCTTGGTTAGGGGTGTTTATATAGAGAAGGGCTAGGGCTACACCTTGTCTCACAATGAAGGGATTTGGCATTAAAATGAGGATTTGATTTGGTCTTGGATAAGGAAAGCAAGGGATTTGATTTGGTTTAGATTAAGAAGTTTGAATATTTAGTTTGTGTTAATTAGGCATACAATATTTTAAGTTAGGAATAATATATATTTGATTTGGAATATAATTGGTTGATTGATTTTAATTAGGCATGACATCCTTTAAATTTGGTATGTGATTTTTAGATTTGTTTTGATTTCACCATGTGTTAAATATGTGTTTTAAATGGGCTTGGGCGTGTGGGCCAAGGTTTGGGCGAATTGGGCTTAATGTGAGGCTAGCAGCAAAACCAGAATTACCGACACCATTTGAACGCTTCCTCGAACGCGGCACGAATGCCCGCAATCCGTTTGACGTTCGAACGTACACACGAACGCAGCACGAACGAAAACAGTGAACCTTGTTTATTCTGAATTCCACTTCCGATGTCCGTTTTCCGTGACCTCCATGACTTAAAAGGTAGTGTCTCAAAAATGAGACTCATCATAGGGACTTATGTGTAAAAATGTAGTGCCTACAGTCGCCCCTACTTTGATGAGACTTGTGTAATGTGCAACAGTGACAATCCTATCAAAGTTATGCAATGCATTTTCACTTACCTGGCTCGCCAGATGCCACTTGACTTACCATATGTTGAGTTGATTTGGATGATGAGGTGCTGCGACCCCTGGTTCATTCCCGAACCGTGCTGTGATGTGGTCCATTCCCGAACCGTTGCCGCGAGATGTCCATTCCCGAACTGTTACTGTGAGGTGGTTCAATCCCGAACCGTTACTGTGAGATGTCCATTTCCGAACTATTACTGTGAGGTGGTCCATTTCCGAACCATTACAGTAAGGTGGTTCATTCCCGAACCTTTACTATGAGGTGGTTCATTCCCGAACCGTTACTGTGAGGTGGTTCATTCCCGAACCGTTACTGTGAGGTGTCCATTTCCGAACTATTACAGTGAGGTGGTCTATTCCCGAACCGTGACTGTGAGGTTGTCTATTCCTGAACTGTTCTTCC